>JARQOD010009302.1:0-31946 GCA_033576555.1 Oophaga sylvatica | reverse complement strand
AAGTTTACATACACTATATAAATAGACACATATGCATGTTTTTCTCAACATCTGACATAAAATCAGAATAAACCTTCCCTTTTTAGGTCAATTAGGATTCCCATAATTATTAAAATTTTACAAATGCCAGAATAATGAGAGAGAGAATGTTTTAAGGCATTTTTATTATTTACTGCAAAGTCAAAAGTTTGCATACATTTAATTAGTATTTGGTACCTTTACCCTTAGGCGGGGTCACTCTGGAAACAAAATCGTACGACTGCAAAGCGATGAAATATCGAAATTGCAGTCGGACTAATGTTAATCTATGGGCAGCTCCCACCATCAGATTTTTTGTGGTCCGTTTTATACGTGATTGTAGGGTAGACAATTTCCAATGCAAGTCTATGTGTGCGATGAAAAATCGGATTACAAACGGACCGCAAGTGTGACTTGCGATTAAATCGCACCGGTGTCCTTTAGAAAAGCCGGCAATTCATCCCCGGCTATACAGTAAAATCACACTATTAGAAAAACTATCAATTATTAATCCTATTGTATGAAATAAAAATAAAACACACACACTTTAATAAAAAAATCATTTTAATGAAATAATGACACAGTTATTGACCATCCTTTTATTTTACAGGTAATCCGTGCGAAGCCCTTGTTTCCTGTAAAAAAATAAAATAATAAAGCAACATTATTCTTACCTATCCGGTGATCTGTCAGGTCCCACACTGTAATCCTTCAAAAAGGGTTAACTAGCTTACAGCTAGCGCACAGCTAATGCTGGCAGCTCAGCTGTAAGCCCCCGAATGAAGAAGTTTGTAACGTTCTATGTATATATTCCTGAAACTCAGTTTGTTCGTCAGCCATTTTACTTTTCTGTCTTGCTGCAGTATCTTGCCCTCAGTCAAAATGGAGTTTCCAGCTTGCATGTTCCCACCCTGATTCTCTCCTTTGCTTCTTAAGCAGCCACAGCTGAGCAATCAGTGCTTCAGAATCTAGCCTGCAGTGAACCTGTGACTTGACTCCTGTAAGCCTTGACCTTGTACTCCAGCTATTCCTACTGAGGAACTCTGAAGCACTTGTGGACTCTGAACCCTGCTCTTTGAAAGACCCACGTTTGCATGGACTTACGGTAACAGAGAAGAAGATCCTGAATCTGTATTGGAGAGTGATTGCTGAGCTTGGATTACTCTGGCCTGCTGTGTCTCCTGTTTCTGTGTCTGCAAACTGTGTGACTATTTCTGCCAACTTGTATGAAGTAATACAGGACTTTTCTATATCAAACCTGTGACTCCTGTGTTTTCATCGCACCCAAGCACAAGACGCTATATGAACTGTACTACATACATTACAAGATTCTGAAGCCAAAACGTTAGTGTCTGCTGGGTCTGGAAGGCTGTGTCTGCTGTACTGTGGATATCAGACGTCCGGTTGTGCTTTCTGTGATGACAGTGGTTGTGACTTCTCACAACCATTCCAGGTGAGCAATTCCCTTAGTTTTTTCTTTTTGCAGTGTTACCACAGGTAAACACTATTGTTTTTTTTTTTGTTTTTCTTTCTTTTCTCTTTTTTGTCTGCTGTAACTCTGGATATCGGATGTCTGGTTGAAACTTTCTGTGATGATAGTGGTTGTGACTCTCACACCATTCCAGGTGAGCAGTTCCCTTAATTTTTTTTTTCTCTCTGCAGTGTTGCCACAGGTTGAACACTATTGTTTTTTTTCCTCTCCTCTTCTTCCAGTAATCCTGTCTTAAAAGATCTGGAAAATGGAGGCCCGCATAAAGGAACTTTGCGGAGTGACTGATAATATCCTTGCAGATTTGCAGAATATAAAGACCCGTTTTACAAATCTACAGGACCTCAATAATCACAATTTGCAAGTGGTTGGACAGACTACCAGGATTTGCGAGCCAGGATTGAGGTTCTAGAGGGGCGAGTCCAGGCTCCTGCCGTAGCCCCGAGTGCTGGGATTCCCAAGTTGCCCCCTTTTCGTTTTGGCGGTGAACGTGAGAAATTCAGGGGATTTATTAATCAATGCAATCTTTTTTTTCTGCACATGCTTCACAATTTCCCACTGAACGATCTAGGTGCTTACTATAATTATGTTGCTTACCAACAAGGCTTTAATGTGGGCAAACCCTCTGATGAGACTGAGGATGATTGTTTGAATCACCTTGATGATTTTATTTCAGCCATGGGGCAGGTGTTTGATGACCCCAATCGAGGTGCAACAGCTGAAGCAGCCATGTTAGCTTTGCGCCAAGGTAAGCACTCGTAGCTGAAATATGCCTTGGATTTCAGGAGATGGGCCCTTGATACCACCTGGGACAGTTCCGCCAAAAAATCTATTTTTCGAAAGGGGTTATCTCCATGATTAAGGATGAACTTGCTCGTGCCGACCCTCCCACTGCGTTAGGTGACTTTATTAACTACTGCATCCGTATTGATACTCGTCTGACTGAACGCAGGCAAAGAGAGATGGTTCGAAAGCAATCGTACTAACCTTTTTCCTACCTTCCTCTCCAGCTAAGGAACCTTTGAGTAGGATTACACGGGAAACCTGAACCTGAACCCATGCAGGTAGACTCTTTACAACGACGGGTTAGTGATGCACGCAAGGAACATCGTTTTAAGGAGAATCTATGTTTCTATTGTGGTAAGTCAGGGCACTTCATTATAAACTGCCCCAGCCGTTCTCGTAAGACTACTGCAGCACTCATTCATTGTGAGTGTTGCGAGAGGGGATCTGTCAGGTCCGAGCCTCAGGCTCCAGAGAGATCTGCAGCAACAGATCTTGATTTCTCGGACTTAAACTCCGTTACCCTGAGGACGTTGACTGTGTAAACGCTGCCTTTTCCAAGTTTCCTCAGCGGTGTCCCAGCTGAGTTGTAAGAAAAACAATTCTCATTGCTTTCTTTCCATCAAACTCTGGGTTGACTCAGCTTGGGTGTCTAGCTCTGCTATGATCGACTCAGGGGCAAGTGGAATTTTATGGATGTCTCCTTTGCTCTGAAACAGGGAATACGTTCAGTGAAGAAGGCTACTCCAGTACAGATGGAAACTGTGGATGGCTCCCTGCTGACCTTGGACAGTGGATCAGAAACAGAGCCTTTGAGGGTTCTTATGGGTAAAGATCATCAAGAGAAACTGTCCTTTATGCTTATCTCTTCTCCCCACTTTCCCATTATTCTAGGGCTACCATGGCTGCAGGCTCAGAATCCTACCATTAACTGGAGACCAAGGAATTACACTTTCCAGAGAAACAGATGAGTCCAAAAGTTTCAGCTTGCTCTGTTCCTAAAGGAATCATGTCAGTCCCTGAACTACCAGCTGTATACCAGGACTATGTGGATTTATGTGACAAGAAGAACGCTGACCAGCTTCCTCCTCACCGTCCATATGATTGTCCAATTGAATTATTGACTGGAGCAGAGATACCTTTTGGTAGATCTACCCCTGGCGGGGCCCGAGCTAAAGGCTTTAAAGGATTACATAGATGAAAATCTAGCCAAGGGCTTCATACGCCCCTCTTCATCTCCTGCAGGTGCACCCATCTTCTTTGTAAAGAAGAAAGATGGATCTCTGAGACCATGTGTAGACTATAGGGAACTCAATAAGGTTACTATTAGAAACCGTTATCCATTGCCTTTAATCCCTGAGTTATTGGAGAGAGTGCGACATGCCAAAATTTTTTCTAAACTAGATCTTCGTGGGGCCTATAACTTAGTCCGTATTAGACCTGGGGATGAATGGAAGACTGCATTCAGGTCACGCTATGGACACTTTGAATATCTAGTTATGCCTTTTGGTCTGAGTACCGCCCCAGCCACTTTCCAACACTTGGTGAATGACATCTTCAGGGATCTCCTAGATACATTCGTGGTAATTTATTTGGATGATATTCTAATTTTTTCTAACTCCACAGAGGAACATCATGGACATGTGAGAATGGTCTTGGAACGTCTAAGACAAAATCATCTTTACATCAAACTTGAAAAGTGTGAATTCCATAGGACCGAAATTCAATTTCTGGGGTATGTACTGTCTACACAAGGAATTAGTATGGATGGAAGCAAAACCCAAGCCATCAAGGATTGGCCAAGTCCTAGAAATGTGAAGGAGGTACAGCGCTTCATCGGGTTTGCCAACTTCTATAGACGTTTCATTAGAAATTTCTCTGAGGTAGTGTCACCTATCACTCAACTTACCCGGAAAGAGTCTAGGTTTTCCTGGACTCCCCAAGCCCAGGAAGCATTTTCCCGTCTAAAAGATAAATTTACCACTGCACCTATCCTAGTACATCCCAACCCCGAGCTTGCCTTCATAATAGAGGTGGATGCTTCAGACTGTGCCGTTGGAGCTATACTCTCTCAGAGAACAGGTGAGAAGAATGTCTTGCATCCCTGTGCCTTCTTTTCCCAGCAGTTGTCTTCGGCTGAGAGGAACTACGATGTGGGCAATAGAGAGTTGTTGGCCATTATTGCCGCCTTCAAAGAATGGAGACACCTTCTTCAGGGAGCTGCACAGCAAATAGTCGTTCTGACAGACCATCGTAACCTTGAGTTTATCAGGTCGGCTAAGTGCCTGACTCCTCGCCAGGCTCGCTGGAATCTTTTCTTAAACCAATTTAATTTTATCATCTCTTATAGACCAGGATCGCGCAATGGAAAGGCTGATGCACTCTCTAGGATTTACTCAGCAGAGACACGTCCAATTACTCCTCCTAAGACTATTCTTCCTGACTCTAGATTCCTAGGAGTAATTCATAATCAAGACCTACTTAAGGACATCAAGGAAGCATACCATGCGGATTCCTTTTTGGCACAACCCCCAAGGGACGTAAGTCTTGTCTTTAAGAATGGTGTGTGGATTCAGGGACAACGTCTGTATATTTCCTGAAACAGTCAGATTAAGAGTATTGCAACTCATTCACGATTCCAAGATAGCTGGGCATAGAGGAATTCTAAAGACACAGGAATTTCTTTCTCGTTTCTTTTGGTGGCCCACTTGCAGGAAGGATGTTTTGAATTATGTCACTTCATGTGAGGTCTGTGCAAGATGCAAAACACCTCGCTCCTCACCAACTGGTCTGTTACAGCCTCTTCCCACCCCGTCCCGCCCGTGGGGATCCATTTCTATGGACTTCATTGTGGAGTTACCAACCTCTCAGGGGAAGAACACCATTCTAGTGGTGGTTGACCGTCTAACAAAGGCAGCTCATTTTATCCCTTGTGTCGGCTTACCCACTGCAAAACAGACATCAGATTTGATGATTAAAGATGTGTTTCGCTTACATGGAGTACCGGATGAGGTTATTTCGGATCGAGGGGTGCAATTCACTTCTAGGTTTTGGCAAAATTTCTGTGCAGCATTGGACATTAAAGTAAACCTTTCTTCTGCTTTTCATCCCCAGACTAATGGACAGACCGAACGAACCAATCAAACCCTGGAGCAGTATCTCCGCTGCTTTATCTGCCACCTACAGGATGATTGGGTGGATCTACTTCCATTAGCTGAGTTCTCGTATAACAACTCTCAGAGTGCCTCCACTAAACAGTCTCCTTTTTACTCTAATCTAGGTTATCATCCTAACATTCTACCACGATTTCCCATAGAAACGCCTTTACCAGCAGTGGCTGAAAGAATCACGTCTTTACAGAAGAATATGGATCTTCTAAAGGAAAATCTGGAATCGGCTCAAGAAAGGTACAAGAAAGCAGCAGATAAATTTCGTAAACCTGCACCAGCTTTCAAGGTAGGAGACTTGGTCTGGCTGTCAACCAGAAATCTTAAGTTAAGGATTCCATCGTCTAAGTTGGGACATAAGTACATTGGACCCTATAAAATCAGTAAAATTATAAGTGCCGTTGCTTGTCGTCTTCAACTGCCCAGAACTATGAGAATCCACCCTGTCTTTCATGTATCCCTACTAAAGGCTGCGACACCCAATACGTTTCCTGGACGTTCCTCTCCTTGCCCTGACCCAGTGCTAGTCGATGGTCAGGAAGAATTTGTGGTGGAAAGGATTTTAGATTCCAGGTTGTATAGAAATCAGTTACAATATCTGATTAAATGGCAGGGCTACCCAGTGGAGGACAACTCATGGGAACCGGTCAATAACGTTAATGCTCCTCGCTTGCTCCGTCAGTTTCATCAGAGGTACCCACACAAGCCTGGTCTGAGGTCATCCGGAGGTTGTCCTTAAGGGGGGAGTAATGTAAGGTTCTATGTATATATTCCTGAAACTCAGTTTGTTCGTCAGCCATTTTACTTTCTGTCTTGCTGCAGCTATCTTGCCCTCAGTCAAAATGGAGTTTCCAGCTTGCATGTTCCCGCCCTGATTCTCTCCTTTGCTTCTTAAGCAGCCACAGCTGAGCAATCAGTGCTTCAGAATCTAGCCTGCAGTGAACCTGTGACTTGACTCCTGTAAGCCTTGGACCTTGTACTCCAGCTATTCCTACTGATGAACTCTGAAGCACTTGTGGACTCTGAACCCTGCTCTTTGAAAGACCCACGTTTGCATGGACTTACGGTAACAGAGAAGAAGATCCTGAATCTGTATTGGAGAGTGATTGCTGAGCTTGGATTACTCTGGCCTGCTGTGTCTCCTGTTTCTGTGTCTGCAAACTGTGTGACTATTTCTGCCAACTTGTATGAAGTAATACAGGACTTTTCTATATCAAACCTGTGACTCCTGTGTTTTCATCGCACCCAAGCACAAGACGCTATATGAACTGTACTACATACATTACAAAGTTCCTCTCCCGGCTGTCAGGAGAGGAAGTGATTAGTGTGGGAAGCTTAATTGATTGCTTCCCAGGCTAATCAGTTCAGGTCAGCTGGGGACAGCGCACAGCATCAGTGACGTCAGAGGGAATCCCCGGCTGACCTGAAGTGAACTGATTAGCCTGGGAAGCAATCAATTAAGCTTCCCAGCTAATCACTTCCTCTCCTGTCGGCCGAGAGAGGAACTCCTTCATTCGGGGGCTTACAGCTGAGCTGCCAGTATTAGCTGTGCTGCTAGCTGTAAGCCAGTTAACCCTTTGTGAAGGATTACAGCGTGGGACCTGACAGAGCACCGGATAGGTAAGAATAATGTTGCTTTATTATTTTATTTTTTATTACAGGAGAACAAGGGCTTCGCATGGATTACCTGTAAAATAAAAGATGGTCAATTATTTCATTAAAATGATTTTTTATTAAAGTGTGTGTGTTTTATTTTTATTTCATACAATAGGATTAATAATTGAGAGTTGTCTAATTAACAACTCTCAATTATTAATCTGGCTTAAAGTCACCTTCCAATAGCAAGGTGGCTTTAACCCATTAGCCACCACTACAGGGCAATAGGAATAGACGGGCTAAGTGCCAGAAAGGGCGCATCTAATTATAGATTTGCCTTTTCTGGGGTGGCTGGGGGCAGATGTTAGTAGCCAGGGGGGCACAAAATAAATGCACCCTCCCTAGGCTATTATTATTTGCCCCCACTCGCTGGCTTTGTCTGTCTGGTTGAGAAAATAGCGCGGGGCCCACGCATTTTTTTTCAACGAATTTACACCTTTAATTAACCCCTACATGTCTGAAATTTTGCACACATACACTCATGTAATTGTTAGTGAAAACCATATATCAAACTACATGAAATGACATGGTTAACTGTATGTAAACCAAGTGTCATTTCATGTCGTGTTCTGTAATTTCACAAAAGCTGGCAATTGAATTAGCGGCTATTATACTATGTAGAAGTGCATGAACTATAAATATATGTATATATATGTCTCAATGACATGTGTATATATATATATATATATATATATGTATTCTATGTGTATATATCTTTTCTTTCTTTTGTGATTTAAAAACTATTCATTTGGATCCATTATATGTCGGTTTTGCTAGCCACCGACAAAATCTTGCAAGTCGGATGTCAGTCGGATGTTACACGTACGCTCAGATGCCAGGCAGATGAATGTTCATGAAATTTTTGTGCGATAATCGACAGACTAAAACGGTCCGATTGTTTAGACGTTGTGTGTGACCCCAGCCTTAAACTGAATGACTTGGATCAAACATTTGGGATTTCCTTCCACAAGCTACACACAATAGTAGGTCAGAATTTTGGCCCATTCCTCCTGACAAAACTGACCAGCCACTGCAGCAATTGGGCAGGAGATGCTAAATTGCAGTGGCTGAGCTTCCTGCACTGATAGCCAGGAGCGGCATCCCCACCGTCCCTGGCTGTTTACCCCCTGACTGCTGCGATCGGGGGGGAGGCAGAGGGTCAGGAGCTCCCTTTGCGTCAGATCGGCGTCTCCACGATGTAATCGTGGGGCCCGATCTCTGCCTTGATGACCCGGGGGTTGTCATGACAACCTCTGGGTCATCCAGCTACGGAAAGCCACTGAGACCATGCTCACAGCGTGGTCTCAGCAGCTTTCTCCTTTCGTATAATGCATTGCAATGCTGGAGATTTGCAATGTATTATACCATCAATCAAAAGTGAAAAAGTGAAAGTCCCATAAAGGGACTAGGTAAAAAAAAAGCATTTTTTTAAAAAAATTGTAAAAAAAAAATATTAAAAATAAAAAAATCCCCTAAAAAATATACATTTTTTTGTAAAAAAAAAAAAAAAATACACGTTTTGTATCGCCGCGTCCCATCTATAAAACTGTCACCCGCTTGGAAAAAGTGCAATAACACGCGATCAAAAAGGCGGATATAAATAAACATGGTACCGCTGAAAACGTCATCTTCACCCGCAAGAAACAAGCTGCCATACAGCATCATCAGCGTAAAAATAAAAAAAGTTATTGTTCTCGGAATAAAGTGATGCAAAAATATTTTTTCTATAAAAGTTTTTATTGTCTAAAAAAATGCCAAAACATAAAAAAAGATATAAATGAAGTATCGCTGTAGCCGTACTGACCTGAAGAATAAAGCTGCTTTATCAATTTTACCACACGCAGAACGAAGGAAAAAAAAATTTCCTTAATTGCTGATTTTTGTTCATTCTGCCTCCACAAAAATCGGAATAGAAAGCGATCAAAAATCGTTATGTGCTCGAAAGTGGTGCCAATAAAAATGTCAGCTCGTCCCGCAAAAAACAAGACCTCACATGACTCTGTGGGCCGAAATATGGAAAAATTATAGGTCTGAAAATACGGTGATGCAAAAATTTCTTACAAAAAAATTCTTCCAAAAAAAAAAAGCATCTTTTAGTGTGTGACAGAAGCTAAACATGAAAAAAGGTATAAATCTGGTATCGCACCGATCCGAAGAATAAAGTCACCCAAACGCTAATACCGCATGAGGAATGGCGTAAAAAATAAAAACCAATTCTTCACCTTTTGTGGATTTGTTAATTCTGCCTCCCAAAGATCGCAGTAAGGCGATCACAGTGGTTTACCCCCACATATGGGGTATCAGCCTACTCAGGACAAATTGCACAACAACTTTTAGGGTCCAATTTCTCCTGTTAGGCTGGAATCACACACAACATCTAAAAAATCGGAGCGTTTTAGTCGGTCGATAATCGGATTAAAATTTCATGAACATTGCTGCGACTGGCATCCGATTTTTAGTATTTGATGCGATTTTGTAGCATGTACGCTACAGTTTCACATCCGATTACCCAGCGACTACCGTTTTTTAGTGGCATCATAGCAAAATGGACATTTAACGGTTTTGAGGCCTGCAAATCATTTGAATAATGAGCCAAAGCCATATTTAAGCGTGGTTGGACTGTTCTTACCCTCCCAACGTTGCCGTGGAGTGTTTGGCTTATTAGTGGTTCCTGTTGTGTTGCTGCAAAGTGAAAATTATGAGTGACAGACTAATGTTTAATAGAACTGAGCGTCTGCTGTACTATTGGCTGATATCCAGAACTTTTGGGGAGCCATACCCTGTAGTTGTTTCTCCAAGAATCTGCAGAAGGATGTGGGTGCATCCCCTTGTGATGCGAAGGATCAGCAAAGGGCATTTTGAGCGCCTGTATTCGACACTGCGTAGGAATCCAGACAAGTTTTTTGACTATTGTCGCATGAGTGTTGCCACCTTTGATATTTTGGTTGAGATATTGCGTCCCGGAATCACCCTTCAGAACACCAGGATGCGTCCTTCAATTTCTGCTGAGGAAAGGCTTCTTCTAACATTAAGGTATGTGTGTCAACGATATGTTGATGATGTTTTGCATAATGTAACAACTTTCACATTCTTCTTACTTTGTAAAACTTAACATACTGTACCCCATGGCATTATAAAATGTTTAAGTTTGCCCTATATGGTTGTGTGTAGCAGTCAGAAGGGTTTATAAGTCATTACATTAAGTGAATGGGTGAGTAAACAAATGTCCACTGTTTACATTTGGTTAATGCAGTGTTTTTGTATTTTTTGTCTGATGTGTACATGTTTGTTGTTGTTTGTGTATTGCAGGTTCCTTTCCACTGGGCTCTCATACGCTGCTCTGCATTTAGAGTTTTTGATAGGGAAATCCACCATTTCCGGAATAGTCAGCTCTACTTGTGGACAAATTTGGTCCAGACTAAATAAAGAGGTGATGCCAGAGCCCAAAATGGAAGATTGGTTGAGGATTGCACGTGGATTTCAAGAAAGCAGTAATTTTCCACACTGTATTGGAGCCCTGGACGGGAAGCACATACGTGTGCGTAAGCCGCCAAACTCAGGGACCCAATTCTACAATTATAAGCAATATTTTTCTATAGTTTTGTTGGGCTTGGTCGACAGTAACTACCGCTTCATAATTGTAGACATTGGGGCCTATGGAAGGACTGGAGACTCCAGAGTCTTCAATTCTTCCATTATGGGTCGGCGGCTACGCAATAACCAATTGGACTTACCACCAGCATGTCAACTTCCACAGTCAAATGTGGATGCAGTGCCATATGTTGTAGTAGCGGATGAGGCCTTCCAATTAACTCGTCATGTTATGAGGCCATATCCTCGGCGCAATCTGAACCATCAGCGACGCATATTTAATTATCGGCTTGCTCGTGCACGACGCCTGGTAGAGTGCACATTTGGTATTCTTACAGCCAAATGGCGTGTCCTACAATCAGCCATTCAGCTAAGTGAGTCAAATGTTAATCTTGTAGTGCAAGCATGTGTTGTACTACATAATTTTACCAGAATGCATGAATACTCATCAGCTGATATGCCTGAACTTCAGTCTGATAATATGACGAGGCCTATGAGACCAGTCATCCATCCTCGTCGTCCCCCTTCTGGAATCAAAGTCCATGACTTATTGACCAATTATTTTGTTTCTCCTGCGGGTGCTATTCCTTGGCAAGATGAGGCCATAGCTATGTAGTGTGTTTTATGTTATCTGATACCATAAACTTACTTTACATTCATCAATTAATGGAAGACTGTAATTATTTTATGTACACTTTTTCCTACTTAACACAGGTCAGAACATATAAGAAGAATCACAGACAAGCAATGGCACTTCACTAATTTTAATGATTAGTGTATTTCGTTAGAAAGCCTTTTAGAGGCTGATATATTTAGAAAACAGGACCAACATGTCCAAACATAAATAAAAAATATGTCTAACATTCTGAATATGCAAAAATAAATATATATAACTTCCATACAAACAAAAAATACTTTCAGCTACAATTGATGGTAGCTTGGTGGTGGTGGTGGTGGTGATGGATGGCCAGGTTGCATATTAGGCCTCCCACTATCTGCAACCTGTGATTGAGCCTGAGGTGCTGCAGAAACTAACGTAGCAGCTGGGTTACTGGCTGCATCCTGAAGGGCTTGTGTGTAGGGGTACATAGGGAATTGATGCTCATAGTCATATTGATATGACTGAGCACTAGCAGAATGACCCCCAATATGCCCATGTCTAACATATCCATGTTGTGGCCAGCCAACAACATTGGGTATGTTAGAGTGGGCATATTGTGCATGGCCACTCTGTCCCATGTCTTGGAGCTGGGTAGCTCCAAAGAAAGAAGGAGCTGCAGTAGGATGATGAGGAGGAGGAGTTGGGTTCTGTTGGACACAAGGAGGAGGTGGAGGAGGAGGATGATGAGGAGGAGGAGGATCAGAGGCAGAAGCAGATTGTGATGGATTTGGTCCAAACAACCTTAACACATTTTCAGGACCAACCACCCATCTATCTAGATAATCTAGTAGGTTGCTTGGATCATTAGGCGCTGTTCCAGCATCCAAAACAATCTGCAGTCCGCTTCTGATCCGCAGTATGTGCTGTCTTGGAATAGCCCGGAGGTAACGGGCCAGACTGCGGCAAAATCCCTCCTCACCATCATCATTAGCTACACTGGACAAATAGTCCAGAACTCCTCGGTCCACCTGCCTCCTTGTCACAGAACCCACTCCTTCTCGTCGCCGCCTACCTCGCCTTGTGCTTTGGGAATGAGGAGGAGACACATCCTGACCCCTATTAGGGCTGCTGCTCTGAGGTAGGTCCTCATGTTCCTGATGCTGGCTTTGTGAATCCTCAGCTCCTGCAGCTGCTGTTGGTGCTGCTTGGGTGGACCCACATGCTGCAGAGGAAGGGCCTGCCTCCTCTGCCCCATCACCAACGGGGTCGATAAGCACTTCTGAGTCAGACCCCGTCTCCCTCTCAGTTAGGTTTGACTCCGTCCTAGAAATGAAATAATTTTTGACATTTAAAACCCAGAAAATTACAAAGTTTGACATTAAAGTGTTTGAAAACACATGCACTTACGGCCGCACATCCATCACTGGCGCAAGGAAGTTTAGTCTATCAAAATAGAGGTACTTCCTCTTCTTAGAGGCAGAAGCCCCACTCCGATCGCTAATCTGCCTCTCCCTCTGGTAGCAGTCCCGACAGCTGCGCCACCGCCTTGTCACATCAGTCACTACAAATGTAAGAACCCCATAACGGTTATAATGACTGATATCTATTTATTCACCCAAAAATTACATTATGCAACAATGAACATTTAAATAATGTTCATGTGTGATGTGATTTACAATATTAAAACACATAAACATACAACCAGAAGTATAGATGTTATAAGCTGTAACATACATTTCAAAAAATGCTTGGCCCTTAACAAAACGCCTCAATCATTTAGCATTTTAGTACCTACAAACTACATCTGAGGTCAAGGGGAGTACAAAATGTTGTAGTCAATAAATGACAAAGCATCGATGATATGTTAAAAGACATGGATATTGTTGGTGAACACACACATCAATGTGTTGTTATAAATAGGCAGAGTTCGATAATGCTGCTTTTTCAATATCATTTAAACACATAAGCATACATTATTATTTTCTTAATAACATTTTTTTACAAAAAAAAAAAAACGTTACATGTGGTACTTACTAAGACGCTCTTGGTCCTCCCTGGATCTCTGATGATAGTCTGGAAAAATGTGTTCACATATCGTTTGCCATGCAGCCTCTTTGCGCGTCCGATTGCTGTAATTGGGATCGCGCTGGTCCCACAATTCAGGCCTCTCCTGCACCAATACAATGAGGAGTTCCACATTGATGTGGCTAGATGCCATGTTTCTGGACTCCGTGTAGGCGTTCTTCCTGTTTTTTTTTAAGATGCGCTTAGCTAATTAGCATGTAAAGGCTTCCTGAGAATTTGAAAGGCAGTTTCCTGTCACCTGGAAAAGTTGTGCGATTTCATCGCAACTCACACGTGCGGTCCGTTTGTAATCCCACTTTTCATCGCACCCATAGACTTACATTGGCGATAGTCGACCCACAATCGGTGACAATCGCAGCATGCTGCGATTGCACTCGCACGTTTAAATCGGACCACAAAAAATCGGATGCTGGGAGCTACTACATTGATTAATATTGGGTCGACTGCAAAGCGATATTTCATCGCTTTCTAGTGGTACGATTTAGTCGCCAGTGTGACTCCAGCCTTACTCTTGTGAAAATAAAAATTTGGGGGCAAAAAAGCATTTTTGTGGAAAAAAAAGATTTTTTTATTTTCACGGCTCTACGTTATAAACTTCTGTGAAGCACTTGGGGCTTCAAAGTCCTCACCACACATCTAGATAAGTTCCTTGGGGGGTCTAGTTTCCAAAATGGGGTCACCTCTGGGGGGTTTCTACTGTTGATCCCACATCAGGGGCTCTGCAAATGCAACATGACGCCCGCAGACCATTCCATCTAAGTCTGCATTCCAAAATGGTGCTCCTTCCCTTCTGAGCTCTGCCATGCACCCAAACAGTGGTTCCACCCCACATATTGGGTATTAGCATACTCAGGACAAATTACACAATAACTCTTGGGGTCCAATTTCTCCTGTTACCCTTGTGAAAATAAAAATTTGGGTGCAAAAAGATCATTTTTGTGGAAAAAAATATGATTTTTTTATTTTCACGGCCCTACGTTATAAACTTCTGTGAAGCACTTGGGGGTTCAAAGTGCTCACCACACATCTAGATAAGTTCCTTTGGGGGTCTAGTTTCCAAAATGAGGTCACTTGTGGGGGTTTCCACTGTTTAGGCACATCAGGGGCTCTCCAAATGCGACATGACGTCCGATCTCAATTCCAGCCAATTTTGCGCTGAAAAAGTAAAAATGCGCTCCTTCTATTCCGAGCTCTGCCATGCACGCATACAGTGGTTTATCCCCACATATGGGGTATCAGCGTACTCAGGACAAATTGCACAATAACTTTTGTGGTCCTGTTACCCTTGGGAAAATGAGAATTGGGGGTGAAAAGATCATTTTTGTGGAAAAAATATGATTTTTTAAATTTTACGGCTCTACATTATAACCTTCTGTGAGGCTCTTGGGGGTTCAAAGTGCTCACCACATATTTAGATAAGTTCCTTGGGGGTCTAGTTTCTAAAATGGGGTCACTTATGGGGGTTTCCACTGTTTATGAACATCAGGGGCTCTCCAAACGCGACATGGCGCCCGCTCTCGATTCCAGCCAATTTGACATTCAAAATCTCAAATGATGCTCCTTCCCTTCTGAGCACTGCCGTGCACCTAAAGATTGGTCTTCCTCCACACATGGGGTATCGGTGTACTCAGGAGAAATTGCACAACAAATAATGTGGTTCATTTTCTCCTGATACCCTTGACAAAATAAAAAAAATTGTGTCAAAAGAAATATTTTGGGGAAAAAAGTTAAATGTTCATTTTTTCCTTCCACAGTGCTTCAATTCTTGTGAAGTACCTAAAGGGTTAATAAACTTTTGGGTATTTTCTGTCATATTGACCCCTCAAAGTGACTTAAAATGTGAGGTGGTCCCTAAAAAAAATGGTTTTGTAAAATTTGTTGGAAAAATGAGAAATCACTAGTCAACTTTTAACACTTATAACTTCCTAACAGAAAAAAAAATTTGAGTTCCAAAATTGTGCTGATGTAATGTAAACATGTGGGAAATGTTATTTTTAACTGTTTTTGTAACATAGCTCTCTGATTTAAGGGCATAAAAATTAAAAGTTTGAAAATTGCAAAATTTTCAAAATTTTCGCCATATTTCCCGTTTTTTTCATAAATAAACGCAAGTCATATCGAATAAATTTTACCACTGACATGAAGTAAAATATGTCATGAAAAAATATTCTCAGAATCAGTGGGATCCGTTGAAGCGTTCCAGAGTTATAAGCACATAAAGTGACAGTGGTCCGATTTCAAAATTAAGGTCTGGTCATTAACCTACAAGATGGCTTGGTCCTTAAGGGGTTAAGGTTTTTGTTCCTGTGTGCATTTGCGAACATTAATCAGGTTTTTTATGTTTCTTTGGAGCAATGGCTTCTTCCTGGCAGAGTGGACTTTCAGCCCATGTTCATACAGTACTGGTTTCACTGTGGATATTGACACAATCGAGCGCCAAAGTCGTTTCCCAGAATGCTTTCAGGCGCCTTTTTCCAGCCAATGAGCAAGGACGGACACTGTGGGCAATGAGATGACATGTGCAGCGTCCACCAGCATCTTAGAGAAGGGCATTGCAGTGATTAGCTTGCTTTGGGGGCGTCATAGTGTCTATAAAAGCCCTGAACGCCGATCGCCATTTTACTTCTGCCGATATTAACAGTAGGGAGAGGTTGCTGACGCTGTTTATCAGTATTAAATATAAACCTTGGCACACACAAGTGGTCTTGTGAAAAAGTATAGACTTTAATCAAAAACCAGTACATACATCAAACGTTTCGGTCGTAAATGACCTCCCTCAATGTACAGTATACAGATACTGTGAGCCTGGAATGCCTCCACACTTCTCTGATATTATAGACACATGGTTTGCAGTTTTTTTGCTACCCATTGCAAGTGGCTATTCACATTTTCCTCCAGGCTCACAGTATCTGTATACTGTACATTGAGGAAGGTCATTTACGACCGAAACGTTTGATGTATGTACTGGTTTTTGATTACAGTCTATACTTTTTCACAAGACCACTTGTGTGTGCCAAGGTTTATATTTAATACGTCACGGATTGGGATCCTATCTGTGCACCACATCTCTCTATCAGGAGTTGTGCCAACTATTTCTTTACCGCTATTTATCAGTAGGGAGAGAGTTAGGGCTGGAAAGAGAAGTTCTTCTGTGCTTGTGCTGATAGCAATAGTGCTGTACAGTTAGTGTGCAGTGACAGGGAGGATTTTCTTGTGTGCAGCAGCGCTGGTTATTAGGCTGCTGATAGCTGTATTAGTGTGTGTACACTGCTGTGCAGACTGCTTTTTACACAGCACTGATACATTTATTTTTTTTTTCTGCACAGTTACCGAGCGTTCATTTTTTCCCACACCGTATAGAGCTGTACGCTCCTCACACACTACTGTGTACCGGCTGGTCTCACGGACAAATACATGTTGACCTTCTGTGTGTGACTCCGGAAATATATACAGAGATTTACAATTTCGCCTAAACTGCATACAGCTTTTTGCTTCTGACACAGTACCCTTTTTCTGCTTTTTGTATTCTGGTCAAATCCATACTGAGAGAGCGTCTGTGTGTTACTCCGGTAATATATACAGAGATTTAAAATTTCCCCAACAATGTATACAGCTGAACGCTACTGATACAGTACCATATATCTGCTGGTATTTTGGGTACATTTTCCCAAACATGAGGAAGTATGGTGGAAGAGGACGTGGGCGGGGGGGGGCAGCTGTTATTACCCATTAACTTGCATTGGGGTCGGGTTTCTTTTTTTTTGGCGACCTCCGACTTTTGCCGCGAGCTAGTCGGCCAATCTCATTCGACTCGCCTTTTACGAAAGTCGGGTGGTCCGAAACCCGACTCGACCTGAAAAAAGGCAAAGTCGCTTATCTCTAGTTATGAGTATTAATATATTAATAAATGACAATAATAACTATTAATTAAGAATACTGGAGTACCAGCATTTTTTCTATGTACTTTAATAAATAAACATCACAAATCAAAAATACTGCTTGCTGTAACCGTGTTATACATGACAATTATACAATATGATAAATACGTCATTTATAATGATCAGCAAATGTTGTAAATAAAAATGTCAAAATTGTTTTTCTGCACTTAAACCAAAACAAAAAAATACAATTTTTCGCTGTTCTTGTTATGATAACTTGATAAGTGAACACATAATGTTTTTTTTATTATTCTTCCATAGAATTAAGAATACTGTATATTTGTTTTGAAAATGAAGAAAACATGTAGCAAAAAAAAACATCACTGTTACCATTATTGGTTTATATTTTATAGGGTGGATGAAAGAATGAGGTGTAAGGGACCTGTGACTCTGTAACCCGAGTTCCTAAAACATAGAGTCAGCCATAATTGTATAATGATAACAAAATTAACATTATCCTGACCACAGAAGTCTACAGGAAAAAGAGGACTAAAGAATAAGTTTACATAATTTTAGTGAGGTTTAGGCAAAAACATCTCCATAGATGTCAGTAACCAAATGTACAGTATGCCAACACCATTATTTAAAATTTCTTAAATGGGTTTTGGGGGTGAGGGGTTTAAAGATGGACAAAGATTAGGAAATATTCTATAAAACATTGTAAGCATTATTTATCCAATGATTCCCCCAGGACTCTAATGTTCTGAAGTCCATCATTCACTTGGCGGTCACATTTCACACATAAAAACAATCACCACTGAGACAATTGATTTGATTCAGTACGGCACTAGATCGGCAGAAATTTAAGGGGTACCTAATGTTTATTTTTTTTATAACATTCCCTACTCTTTATCAAATTTTAGTACCGTATTTTCCGGTGTGTAAGACGACTTTTTAACCCCTGAAAATCTTCTTAAAAGTCAGGGGTCATCTTATACGCTGGGTATCGTCTTATAGGGTGGTGCGGAGGAGTGGTCCCAATGATGAGGTGAGGGGGGCGTCCCACCGGGAAGGTGTATATGAAGTACCATATCCCTATTACCTCCTTGTGGTGCTCTGTACGGTGCTCTGTGCGGCTCTCTGCGCTAGGAGGGGCGGCGGCGGCTCTTGATCAGCATTGAGGGCTCAGCCAGTGGCTCCTTATGCAGCGTGGGGGCTCCGCCGGCATTTCCTCAGAGCCCGGAGGCAACCGTAGCTCCATTGCTGCGATGCAGTGGCCTCCGGCAAAATGGCCGCTGGTGCTCAGATTCTGATCTCATCCTGAGATCTCAGGAGATGAGATCTCGAGATGAGATCTTGTTGCTGAGATCTGTATCTGAGCATGCGCCGCCCACCAGCGGCCATTTTCCCGGAGGCCACCGCATCGCAGCAATGGAGCTGCAGGGGCCTCCGGGGATTGAGGAGATGCCTGCAGAGCCCCGACTCTGCACAAAGAGCCCCCGCCGCTGTCCCCCAACACAGAGCCCCCCAGGCTGCTGAAAGAGGAGCCGCCGATGCCGCCCCCCAGCACCTAGACCACAGAGAGCAGCACTGATACGATCAGGTATCCAACACATTCCCTCTAAGACGCCCCCTCCCTTCGTCATCGGTACCACTGCCGGCATATAAGATGACACCTGGCGTATAAGAAGACCCCCCCACTTTTAAGAAGATTTCATATTATGACTGGAAAAGTTGGGGGGTCGTCTTATACGCCCAGTCGTCTTATACGCCGGAAAATATGCAGGCAATGACTGCCTGAAAACTGATTAACCAAAAGGTGTCCAGAGTCAATAACCAAAAGGTGTCCAGAGTCAATTAGTTAATGGCACTTCAATGACTGCCGATGCAGTCTGGAAGCCATGGACTTCGTCAAATGCTTACTTTCCTTCTTTTAATTGTTTGCCGCTGACTCTGACTTCAGTTGTTTGATTGTGCTTTAAATATTGTCTTAAGCATGTGAAATGCATGCTCGATGGGGTTGAGCCCTGGTTATTGACTAGGCCATTGTAGAATATTCCACTTCTTTGTCTTAAAAAACTGGATTGCTTTTGCAGTATGTTTTGGGTCATTGTTCGTCTGTCGATACAAGAGTGAATCCAGCTCTTGGTTCCTTAGAAATTCATCTTTTATTGAAGTAAAAAAAAATTAAAATCCAATTTCATAATTACAGCATTGTGTCACCAACATCCCCAGGGATACATAAGCAGACGCGTTTCGAGCTTAAAGGCTCTTAATCTTTGCTTGACATAAAAAAAAAATTGTCAACTTTATATACTAGAACCTGCCACAACAGGTGAAAGCCTTGGCAATCAATTCTAAGAGGGAATAGATCATTATTCTCTCCACCTGTTTAACAAATATTAATGGTGGTAGTAGCAGTCTTTTAGTATACAGTATAATTTATGACATATTATCCCTAAAACACCAAGTGCAAAAAATAAAAACAACCTTGCTGCATTTGGTTAAATCTATGCAGAAAGTATCGCCCTGTACACTTCAGAATTCATACAGCTGCTTCTGTCTTTAGTCACATAGTCAATAAACACTATTGACCTAGTGTCATTGGAAGCCATGTATGCCCACGCCATCACACTGCCTCCACCATGTTTTTACAGAGGATGTGGTGTGCTTTGGCTCTATCACGCCGCTGCAATGCAGGTAAATGCAGGCTTCACTAAATGGCAATGGAGTGGAGGAGGAGTGCACACAGCAATGCTAGACCTGCAATACAGCGGCAAGACCACCACCAAGTGGCAGCAGAATTGTCAAACAAGCCGGGGCGATATCAGACTGTAGCACAGTACAAAAGGAATAAGCAAACACAGAGTCCAAAAACAAGCCAAATGGATCAGTACCGGTCAGGAGTGGATATGCCAAATACAAGAGACAAAACAACAAGTCAGGGTCCAAGCCAAGTAAAAAACCATGGAGTCAATACATGAAAAGAGAACACAGAGATGGGACGGGAATAGAGGATAAACAGACACGGGTTCAGTTAGCAAGCAGCAGGACAATTCAGGGTAAACGGAGTCAGCTACACATGCCATAGGCATAAACTATAACTGACACCACTTGCCAAATGCAGAGGAGAGAAATAGCAGGCCTGAAGCCAGAATGAGGCAGAGAAAGATTAACCCTTGACATGATCAGACCGGTAAAGAGAGACAGGATGCAAAACCTGGTCTTGATCATGACAGTACCCTCCTCTCAGCCTTCCCCGAATAACGAGCGTAAAAGGCCCAAACCAAGCGATTAGCATGGACAGATCGCTCCGGG
This sequence comes from Oophaga sylvatica, assembly GCA_033576555.1. Taxonomy (NCBI): domain Eukaryota; kingdom Metazoa; phylum Chordata; class Amphibia; order Anura; family Dendrobatidae; genus Oophaga; species Oophaga sylvatica. Next base: position 11,360 of record JARQOD010009302.1, on the reverse strand, counting down.
ATCCACGATCGATCCTCAGGACTGTAACCCCTCCAATGGACTAAATATTGTTGTGAACTGCGGACCATGCGGGAATCCACAATCCGTTCTACATCATACTCTATCTGCCCTTCTACAGAAACCAGAGGCGGAGGGGATGGAGACCCATCAGAAGAAGGTACAAATGACTTCAGGAGTGATTTGTGTAACACATTGGGAACCCAAAGCGAAGGAGAAAGGCATAAGCAAAAGGCTACTGGATTGACAACCTCAATTACCTCGTAAGGACCTATAAACCTGGGACCTAGCTTAGCAGATGAAACTTCTATTCCACCAGGAATATTATAGGTCCTGTAGACCTTCGCTTATCAGCAAACTGTTTATGTTTGCCCTGAGCCCCAATGTTCCTCTGGACCTCCCTACATACCTCCCTCAGCAGCTGAATGGCCGAATCTGCCTTAGGGCACCCCGAGTCCATCCTGGAAAACTCACCAAAATGAGAGTGAAAGCAATAATTACAAAAGAACGGAGAAGTGCCCGTGGACTGATTAATACAGTTATTAAAGGCGAACTCAGCCACTGGTAACAAAGAACACCAATCATCCTGCTGGGACGTGGCAAGACACAGAAAAATTTGTTCAAGAGACTGATTGGTCCTCTCTGTCTGACCATTGGTTTCAGGATGGTCGGCCGAGGAGAAGGCCAAACTAATACTTAAGCTTTTACAAAAAGCCCTCCACAATTTGGACACAAATTGTACCCTCTATCTGATACCAGACTCAAAGGCACATCAAAAGCCAACTTTATGGCCAATAACTCCCGGTTACCAACATCATAATTCCTCTCTGCAGAAGAAAACTTCATGGAGATAAAAGCACATGGTCTTAAATTGGTCAAGGTAGCGGGTCCCTGAGACAACACCGCCCCCATTCCCACCTCCGATGCGTCCACCTCTACAATAAACGGTTCTGACGGATAAGGCTGAACCAATACAGGAGCAGACATCAAACATTTCTTTAATATAGAAAATGCTTCAACCGCCAGGGGTGACTAGACTTTAAGATCAACCCACTTGCGAGTGAGATCGGTGAGTGGCTTGACCACCTGAGAAAACTCCTTGATAAATTTTCGATAATAATTAGCGAAACTTAGAAAACGCTGCAGACGCTTGAGGTCTCTGGGCTGTACCCAATCAACAATGGCCTGTACCTTTCTGGGATCCATCCGAAACCCGTTGGCAGAATAGATGAACCCCAGAAAAGAAAGCTCCTGGAAAAACAAACATTACTCGGGTTTAGCAAACAGAGTATTTCCCCGTAACCTATGGAGAACAGCACGTAAATGACCAATATGGGATTCCTTGTCAGGAGAGGAAATAAGGATATCGTCCAGGTATAAAGCGCCCGATAAAATAAGAAAAAACATCATTCATGAAGTTCTGAAACACTGCAGGCACATTCGTGAGACTGAAAGGCATGGCCAAATTTTCAAACAGACCCACGGAAGTGAGAAATGCCGTTTTCCACTCATCCCTTTCCCGAATGCAGATAAGGTTATATGCTCCCCTGAGATCAAATTTAGAAAACCACTTAGCCCCAGACAATTGGTTATAAAGATCTGGAATGAGTGGGAGAGGGTAGGTATTTCTCACCGTAATTTTATTTAGTTACCGGAAATCGAGACACGGGCGTAAACCACCATCTTTTTTCTTAACAAAAAAGAATCCAGCGGCCACAGGTGAGACAGAGGAACAAATGTGACCCTTGTATAGACTATCAAATATATAGTTTTTCATAGCAGTACGTTCTGAGCCAGAAAGATGGTACAAACAGACTTCGGGCAATTTAGAACCCGGAATAAGATTAATCGTACAATCATAGGGACGATGTGGTGACAAGACCTCCACCTGTTCAGGTACTCTGGAATACCCTCCAGGTAAATGGCAGACACAGAAACAGTAGGGAGACACCAACTGGAACAATTAGGACTCCATTTAACAACATCACGAGATCCCCAGACTATAACAGGATTATGCCTCTGTAACCAGGGGAACCCCAACACCAGTCCCGCAGGAAGATTATCCATAACATAACATGAAATTTATTCCTTTTGAGCCAACGGTGTCTTATCTATAACAATGATGTGGATGGGAGTCTCTAGCCTAACTGTCCCTAACTTTAACTTGGACACCAGACTAAAGTCAATAAAATTCATGAAAGATCCACAGTTCACAAATGCTGAAGTGGATGCGTAACCACCTCCATAACACAGTTCCACCTCTAACAAAATTTTTTGAAACTATGAAAATGGTACCTGAGAGTCTGGGTGACTTCCACGACATTCAGCCAGACTCAAAAGCTTGTTAATCGATGGACAGGAGGAGCAGTCCTTATTCCAATGTCCCGGATTACCACAATAAAAACATAATTTCCAATCACATCGTCGCTTCCTCTCCTTCTCCTTGAAGTTGGTGACACCAACCTCCATGGTCTCCGTAAATGGCATCACCTCAGACTTAGCAGGTAGTGTTGAGCGATATTGCTCGATATCTAAAAATATTGTATCGAAATTGTATCGCCGATAGCACTAAATATCGTCGATATCCGATTACGATACCGGAAGTCCCATGTAAGTCTATGGGAACAAAATATCGCAACAAAAAAAAACCTTTCTTTCGTTGTAAACACAAAGTATACACACATAGAATACATATATATATATATATATACATGTCATTGTGACATATATATATATACATATATTTATAGTTTATACACTTCTACATAGTAAAATAGACTCTGATTCAATTGCCGGGTAAAGCCGTGACATACCCCATAGAAGTCGACGGGCTCGGTGCCGAGTACCCCCAAAACCTCTGGCTCTGTGCGACTCAACTTGGGCGTCACGAACAGGATTCTGTAGCTCGCTATAAGCGAGTCCTGTGTGCCTGAATTGAACTGGTTTTGTGCTTGAGAATTGCTAAAATCATCAGAGAATGTATTTGCCATTTTTCCGCCATATCTGCGTCACGACGAGGCACTGGTGAAGAAGAAGGGCGTGCTCTTCATGGGTGTACACTCACTCAGTGACGCGAAAACGATGGCTCTAAATGGTACTGCAATGTAAGATCGTGCCCCACAGCTCTTCAGTTCCGCCTCCTCATCCTCCTCAGTGTGCGGAAACTAACACGAAGGTCCCGCCTCCCTACAAAAGAGGGGCCCTCTCCAGATGCTAATGACACATGTGACTTGGCAGAGATGGCTAATGGACACGAGCAGAAGTGTGAAGGGATGGAGCAGTCAGAGCTCTCCCCCCACGGAAGCGACCCGATCGCCACGGAACCACCGTTGGACACCCGGCCTGGAAACCCTCCTACGCTGCAAGAAGCGGAGGATACCCTAAGAGGCCTGGCCCGGCACCGGGAGGAGGTCGCCAGGATGGAAGCGAGCTGGCGTGCCCTAAAACTAAACTTGGAGCGGCGCCAATCCCTCTTACCTGAAGTGTCTGTACCGGAAGGTGAGGCACCCGTTCTAGTAGAGGAGTCCTTGCAATGTGATCCGGTTGACGTTGTCGCAGTGGAGGCACCCGTTCGTGCAAAAAACGCTGCACCGGCAGCACCCCAGATCCCGCTGTCTGCCCCCGTCGCTGAGACAGAAGAAGCGACACCCGTCCTCATGGAGGAGGCCGCGCAGGCACCAGAGGTCTACCTGCCTGTACCGGAGCCCCGACTGTCATCTGTTCCAGAGCCGGCTGCTTCCTCCGCATGTGAGCGCCGCCAGGACTGGGGGGCGCCAGGAGAGCTGCCGCAAACCGGACACTGTAAGCTGCAGTTTGATGGTGGAGACATGGAGCAGCTGGTGGAGGAGAATTTCAACGGCGTCAGGAGGAAGAGTGGAGACGTTGGGAGCGGGAAGCAGAGCGACAAAGGGAGCAGCGAGAATCCCAAAAACTTCGGCAACGTAACCTGGAGAAGGACCAGGCAGATAAGGACCGGATGAGAAAGGATAAAGGAACCCTGTGTGAGCCGCGGCGTAAGGGTGCAGTACGGAGCTTTAAATTGAAAGGTGGTTGGGGCTTCATCAAGGAGCCTGGACTTTATTTAGAAGTTTTTGTGAACCGGCGGGACGTGGAGGCTCACCTCCCAGAAGGACACCCGGGGAGGGACCTGTTGCCAGGAGACTTGGTGACTTACACCCGACACTGGGGTTACAATGGATGGTACGCCCCAAATGTTACCAGGTGCGACCCCTACTCCCCAGAGTGTCAGGAACCTGTGAGACCCTCGGAGCCTTCAGCCTCCCACATCCAGGCCTCTGCAAAGTGCCCACCCCACGCCGTAAATCTCCCAAGCCTCCCTCAGTGGTCTCCTCAGCAGCCCCAGCTATGGACATGATAAGTATAGCTGGCCCGTACCCGGCGCCTGTTAGGCCCCCTGGGGTTCGTTCAGTCCGGGACATAGGGTTCCAGACCCGGAGGGAGATGAAAGAGGTGGCCACACAGACCCAGATAGCGGGTCACGACTTGACTGTACAGGCTACACGACGTCATCAGGTCCTGGTGGTCCTTGGTGCCTCGGATGTTTGGCAAGCATCAGAAGAGTACCAGGTGGTACCTGGAACACCCCTGCCAAAGAATTATAAATAACCCGGACAGGGTCCCTGTATGTAATAGTTAAATTGTTTACGTACCCGGACGGGTGAATGTTCATAAAAAAGTTTTTTAATTTAATAAAAAAAAAAAAAAACACAGTTTTCATTACTTTTATTACAGTCTCATCCTGCGACGCCATCGATCTCCTGTAAAAAAAATGAAAAAAAAAAAAAAAAGTATACCACCTGACCAACGCAGTCCATAGTAACGAGTGTCCCACGACGATCCAGCTCTGCTACATCAGAATGACAGGCAGAGCCTGTCATCCCGGCGCAGCACAGCTGATTACCTGCTTCCCCGGCGGTGACGTCATCGGACTGCTTAACGGCCGGGATTACCCTGCAGTCACTGCAGTTATCGCGAAAAACTGCATGTGACCGCCAGGGAGAAGATAATGGCGGCCATCAAGCAGTCCAGGACGTGACCGCCGGAGATATTCTGCCAGGTAAGTGCCGCTGACTCCTGACACACCCGACCGACGGACACTCACAGTGACAGTGACAAATCCGATTCCGATATTCGATAAGACTAAAATATCGAAACAAATTATCGAAAGGCCGATAGAGCTAATATCGGCCGATAGCCGATATTTGCATTATCGTATCGCTCAACACTATTAGCAGGCAATACAGGAATCTCTCGCTGGATATGGCCTTCTCCAGGGAACTGGGTGGCGGATGGAGGGCCAGAGCATCCTTGAGATGATCCAAGTCCTCTCTGACATCTCAAAGCCGAGTCATCCCAAGACACCTCAGTGGACCACAGTCTAAATTTAGAACAATATCATTTAGCAGTAAGTTTACTCTGGGAGAGACCCATGATTATGTTCACTGCCACCCAAACCCAGTCTGGTTCTTCAAAAATAAGTCTTAAGGCCTCAAAAAACCTATCCACAGACACACATTCAAGCGAAGTAGCGTAGGGTAAAGAGAAAGTCCATGATTCAGGTCCCTCCCGAAGTAAGGAAATAATTATCCCCACCAGATGACTCATCTCCAAAGGATCGGGGCCTAAGCGAAAACAGCAGCTTACAATTCTCCTTGAGCGTACGGAATTCTCCTTTTCTCCGGAGAAGGTATCTGGGAGACTGACCGTAGGTTCAGGAGAGTGCAACAAAACATCAACAGTGTCAGAGTGCTTATTGGCAGATTGGGAAATAGGACCCTGTACAGATTTAACCATCTCAGAAAGCTCCCTCTGCAGTTGTTATGAGAAGAGGCAAGAGCCCTATGCTCCACTGTCAAATCCTGCATCATTTGGGTCAGATTTGATATCTGACCTGCAAGAGTGGGCAGCGGATCCATAAGGAGCGAAGCAAAGAAAACAAAATGTCTGCTTTGGTCAGTTATAATATCACGCCGCTGCAATGCAGGTAAATGCAGGCTCCACTAGATGGCAATGGAGTGAAGGGAGGACTGCACATAGCAAGGCTAGACCTGCAATACTGCGGTGAGGCCACCACCAGGTGACAGCAGAATTGTCAAACAAGCCGGGTCAATATCAGACTGTAGTGCAGTACAAAAGGAATAAGCAAACACAGAGTCTAAAAACAAGCCAAATGGGTCAGTACCAGTCAGGAGCAGATATGCCAAAGACAAGAGGCAAAGCAACAAGTCAGGGTCCAAGCCAAGTAAAAAAACAGGGAGTCAATACATGAAAAGAGAACACAGAGACTGGATGGGAATAGAGGATAAACAGACACGGGTTCAGTCAGCAAGCAGCAGGACCAATCAGGGCAAACAGAGTCAGCTACATATGATGTAGGCATAAACTATAACTAACACCACTTGCCAAATGCAGATGAGAGAAATAGCTAGCCTGATGCCAGAACGAGGCAGAGAAACATTAACCCTTGACATGATCAGACCGGTAAAGAGAGATAGGATGCAAAACCTGGTCTTGATCATGATAGGATCATGAGCCATTCCACACCTTCTCCATACTTTTTTCTTCCTATCGTTTTCATACAGGTTGATCTTAGTTTCATCTTCCCAAGGAATGCATTTCCAAAACTGGGATAACTTAGTTAAATTTTTTTTTGACAAAGCCTAATCTGACCTGTTTTTAAGGCTGAATAATGGTTTGCACCTTGTGGATTTGCTATCATGATGTCACACATATGGATAGTGGCCCAGGAGGGGTGTGGCTAATCAGCTACTTAGTCTTCGATAGAGCACCTGATGGTAGAGTTAGGCTTATGCTGCAGGTAGCCTCCAGGTACCACTCCTGGGCAGTCCCCAATACTGCAGCAGCTGAACCCAAGTGTCAGGATCATGGACATGGCCTCAGAGTCACTGAGAGACAAAATTTGGATAGTGGTAAAACAGATATCGAAGCTAGTACAGACGGTACAGATTCTGGGCCAACAGACAGGACAGACACTGGTGCTGATTCAGGTACCGCTGGAGCAGTAGCAGGTTCAGGTACCACCAAAGCGGTTCCAGATTTAGGTACTGCCAGAGTGGTTTCAGGTTCAGGTACAGTCGGAGAGGTTTTAGGTTCATGTACCACAGGAGTGTTTTCAGGTTCAGGTACCATGAGTTTCAGGAACATGAGCTGATGTTCAGGGACCGGTTCAAACAATAAGGGACTCAAGGACAGGAACCTGGCAACAGGGGAGAGTACTGTGGAGGGTCCCTTATATATTTGATGCCACCCAGCTATTGGCTGAGGGCATTTCCAAAATGCATGCTCTGTCTATTTAAGGTTTGGCTGCTCCTAACATTTCTACTTTATCTTCGATGGATTTCTTCTTTTTTTCAGCCAAATAATGGTCTGTTTCTCATCCATTGACCGAAAGTTGTAGGTTTACAGTAACAGCTTGCAAATGCCACACCTGGAAACAGCTCCAGACCTTTTACCTGTTTAATTGACGATATATTAACAAGGGAATAGCCAATGTAGCCATTAAAGAGCATTTCAGATTTTTTTTTTAAAGAAGAGGCAGCTACATATTAAAGAGCTGTAATTCCTAAATCCTTACTCCAATTAGGATGTGAATACATTCAAATTAAAGCTGATAGTCCGCAAATTAAGCCCATGTTAATTGTATAACTCTATCTTGAATATGTTTTGGTAAAGAGCTAAAATGCCTAAACTTGTGTCACTGTACGGGTACATCAAAGGTAGTGTTCCTGTCTTAGATGTGGGCTAACACACCGAGCCCATATCTTTCCCCACACTTGATGGCTGATTTAATCAGCTATCAAGTGCCTCCAACAGCAACAGGTGGATCTGTGCTCCACCCACGGCTGTTAAGCATTTAAATGACTCACCAGCCAGAAGGAGATTATTTATCCCATCCATCGGCGCCCCTGTTTTGTGATTGCTGGGTGCCAATGGTTTGTCATGACAGCCAAGGGTCTGGAGAGGACCCCTGTACCTGTTATTGTGATACTCTTGTGAACATCAGCCCGTGGCTGAGGTTCATAGGAGATGGTTATTTCTGCTATTCATTGCAGTGCTGATGCACTGCTATGTATAGCACAGGCGATCAGATGAATGCAGCTTCAAGTATTCTAAGGGGACTATTGAAAACAGTGAAAAGTGAAAAAAAGTTTTTAAAAACATGAAAAAATAGAACCTCTAAAGTTCAAATCACCCCCCTTTTGCCCATAAAAATAAAACAAAAAAAGAAATGCACGTATTGAGTATCGCTGCATTTTTCGGATTATAAGATGCACTTTTTTCCCCCAAATTTGGGGGGAAAATGGTGGTGCGTCTTATAATGCGGATATACTTTACCGGTACTGTTGCTGCAGGCCGCAGGCTGGGATGAGTGGGTGTCCAGCGGTGCTACGGGGGTGTCCCGCACTGTGGGGTCTCTGGCGGTCCTGCGGCAGTGTTGACTGCATGGAAAAACCATTCAACTGCGGGGGCTCTGGCCTTTCACAAAATGTAGGCAGAGCCCCGGAGCACAGGAGACCCCCGCAGCAGCGCCAAAGACACCCGCAGCAGCAATGGACACCCACAGCGGTGAGCCGCGCCGCACAACGGAACACCCCCTCATCCCAGCCTGCAGCCTGCAGCATCACCCCACTCCAGCCTCCTCCAGCAGCGACTGTTCTGATTTGGTAGCTGAGGAGAGCAGGCAAAAACGGCAATACACCAGAGAGGTTGGAATCTACTGGATTGCAGTACCCTGACTAACCACCACAACTAAAGGCAGCCGTGGAGCGTTCCTACGTTGGTTCTAGACGCCTCGTCACAGCCTGAGAGGTTAACTACACCTAAAGATAGAAAGAGGAAAGCTATCTGCCCCGGAGCAGATCCCCAAAGAACATAGGAAGCCCCCAAACATGTAATGGTGGTTAGACAAGAGGAAATACAGACACAGACAGAAAATAGGTATGAGCAAACGTTGGGGCCCAATCTACCTGGACAGAAAAGGATAGGAAGGACACTTACTGCAATCCAAAAAAAACTTAAAAAATACCAACTCTACTAATTGCAAAAACACCTGAGATCACACGACCTCTACCACCTAAATTAGTTCTCTGGTGTAACAAAACTAAGCCGCAGCCACTGAAAAAACTGGAAAAGGCAAATGAACAAATAACAGTGGCTCAGATAAACTGAGAGGAGCACAAGCCCCGGAGGGGACCTGGCTGACCTCCACAGAAGTGCAGGGAACAATGCAAAAAGCAAGCACAAAAATAAAAGCAGAAAATATCTTATCTGATAGCAGAAGATGCAGGCAAGACTCAGCAAGCTTCCAAGTGAACCAGAAACCACAGTTTAGACAAGAACAATTGATCACCGGCAACCATGATGGGAGGGAACCTCCCTTATATAAGACCAGTCTGTAACTCCTGATTGCCAATCTTCATTGAATGGTTCAGTACTGTTTGTAACCACCAGAGGGAGCTTCTGCTCAGAATTCATTTCTAACACATTCACAACAAGCGACCCTGGGACCTTTCTTCACCGCAGCCACCACCCCTGTGTCATGACCCAGGACGGGGTTTGGTCTTTGTCCCGTCCTGGCCAGACTGGGGTTAATGGTTTAAGCCTCTCTCTGGCAGAAGGCGGCTATTTAGTTGCCAATTGACCTAGATCTGGTGTCAGTTATACTCTGCCGTCGGCTGAGTTAGTTGACCTCCTGTGTGCCTGTGCCTTGTGCCTGATCTTGTTGCTTGTTTGGTTTTGACCCGGTCCGTCTCTTCGTTGTGAGTTTGTCTACTGTCTTGGTACTGTGTATTTGTCCGTTCTGGTTTTCTGATCCCTTGGCTACGTTCTGGTTATTCTCTGCCTGCTCCTCTTGTACTGCGTTGCTCCCTCTGTGTATGACCTAGCTATCCTGACTATCCGTTTTGTCTATGCCCCTTGGTAACTCTGTCCCGTAGTTACCCTTCTAGGAGTTTTCCTTCTGCTCATAGCTCTCTGGAGCTTAGGCCACGTCCATCAGCAGTCACGTGCTTAAGGTCCTCTGGCCTGAAGCATTCTCTGTCTGTTACTGCTTTCTCTGAGAGACCTGTGGCCGGCGCCGCCCCTTGGCAGTCACGTGCTTTGGGTCCTGTTAGTCTGAAGCACGCATCTTCACCGCGACTGCCTCGCTCCACAGGTATCTTTGAGTGCAGTCTGTCTTATTCAGGACACGAGCACTGGCTGAGTGAGCAAGTGCAGTGCGGTGTTTGTGATACCCTGTAAGCAATAAGACACATGGATTATAAGAAGCACCACCATTTTATTAAAAAGAAAAGTTCCTATTTTTCTCCTCAAAACTTGGGGTGTGTCTTATAATCTGGAGCGTCTTATAATCCAAAAAATACTGTGTGTTTTTTTGGCCTTACAACACTGAAATAAAAAGCAATAAGAGGTGATCAAAACATTGTATCTATTCCAAATGGTATCAGTAAAAACATCAGCTCAGGGCACAAAAATTAAGCCGTTTTAAAGTACACTATATGGTATAATGAATTGCGTTGTTCAAAAGTACAACTTGTCTTGCAAAATACCAACCAAGCTCTCATATGGCTATATGATGGAAAAATAAAAAGTTATGACTCTTGGAAGAAGGGAGAAAGAACAAAAATGAAACAATGGAAAATCGCTGAGTAGCGATCGGGTTAACCTTTAAGAGCTGCTTGTATCTGACTTTTTTTTCTATTGCATTCTATAGGTTTAGCAGCTCTTCATGCTGTTTTGGCGCAGGTATATACTGATTAAATCCATGTATACTCCTTAGTGGAAATATACTTCAATCTTAAAGACTGTTTTTATTCCTATTTTGTCTGTTAATGATTTATCTGATTTTGTGAATATTAATAAAACCACAAAACATTTCCAAACCGAAGAAACATTTTTCTATTAGGGTTGTATCAGAGCACGGACAAACTAGAAATTGGGTCACTCCAAGATGTGACATTTTGCAAACCTCTGTGAAATTTATTGGAAAGATAAACTAGGTTAACCAAGACCAAATATTGTTCTAATATTTAAAGCATGGAAATGTCTGAAAATGTCAATGATAGAGGCTGAGCCTCCATCTCTCATCTTAAAAGGGCACCATGTGAGAGTTTCTTATAATTGTGCAGTATTTTTCATTGCAAAAAATATTTACATTTACAAAACACATAACATGCTACTACTCGGGCATTCATATATTTTTAGGGGTTAGAGAATGTGTGCTCTATTTGTGAACATGGCAAACATAGAGGTGGGGAGGTCCAACAACAAAGGCAAAATGGGCATTTTCTGCTGCAAGGTAACACCACCATACCAGTGTATAA
>JARQOD010009301.1:0-31950 GCA_033576555.1 Oophaga sylvatica | reverse complement strand
AAAAGGCTAATACTTATAATTTCTAGTCATTAAACCTTCACGCGCTACTGTTTTGGGACAATATTCGATTTGGCAGAAGGACGGGGGAGAAATCACCCCTTGAATGAAAACAAAAAGGGAACATATTAAAAGGGAGTCCGGGAAAGTGTCTTACAATTACCTGTGATTTCGACCCCTCACCTGGGGGATACTGTACCGGGGGGCTACACACCTCAATTGGGAGTAAACCTTTTAAACGCCCCTGAATGTGATCACATTTTTCCTGGGGCACCTTGTACACCTGCTACATTTAACACCCATTCACTACCAAAACAATTCTGCCCTGGGGCAAGAACAGTGCCTTGGGGCAGCAGTTAAACCTGCTGCATCACCACCATTTCAGGGATATCCGGACGCCTTCAGCTTTACCAAAACCACAGTGGGTAACCAACAGTGAATACAAAATCTAATCCCCCCCCTGTAATTATTCCCCCTTTTCATTGACCAGCCAGGGACGCAACAGGGTCCGCGGCGTGACCACCCCTTTTAAACCCCGGGCAGGGTACAGAGTCCCCCATCCCGGTGGGCGATCCACTTGCAGGAGCCTATAGGCAGACTCACGCTCAAAGGGTCATCAGTATGTATGACACAAGAATAGAACAATTTTGTTGGTGGAGGAGGGGTGGTGGGGCAACCCAGATAGCGAGGTAGCCAAAATGCCATATGTTTAGGTGTGTAATGGATGTTAAGATGCTGCAAATGGATTAATTGGATAAGTCCGACGAAGTGTAGGCACAAAAAACGGGTAGTGGATCTACAGATAAAAGGTATATATAGTATACTGAAAAATATAGTAGGCTGAGATCCCCTACTCTATAAGGTTGTATATGTTCTTTAACACATGATTGTTTGTATGCACATCATAGTGAAATGGTTTCTTTCTAGCAACTATGTGTTATATTTTGTGCCACACTAGTGATGATATTTACATATTGGTAGGTACAGTCTTTTTGACTGACCTTATGCAACTTTGCATTGTATATGTGAGGTGGTATTTGCTGATATGATCCATTTCTCTTTATATACTATTAGCCATTTTGAAATTTATTCATATGTGATGGTTGTGCATATTAGAATAGACTACTTATACTATCATACTTAGATATTCTGTGCCGCTGATATATGTGCTGTGTAGACATTTATATAGTACTTGGAAATATTTATTCCGTATGAGAAATTATGCACTAAAGCACTTTATATTGGTGGTAGTTACCCTAGTAGCATTATAATTGTTTTTTGCTTCATGGAATGTTTATAAATATTATTATGCACTAGCATTTATTGCTGTTTGGGGTAACAGAATATCTGTATACGAAGTTAGATGATCTGTGTTAAATATTGAACACTGTGTTTCTGTATTATATTCATACATACCTTATATGAGTATTTGTGTGTACATCTTTTTTTTATGTTTTTTTTTTGTCTTTTGACACTAATAAAATATTGTATTTTATGGCTATATGCTTCCATTATCTTTTTGGATGTAGTTTATGGTAGGAGGTGCCATTAATTTAGGTCTGGTATAGTTGGATATATTATAGCTGTACATATTGTTGTGCCAATTTTTCAGCTCTGTATCTATTTCTGCAGGAACACCCATACTCAGAGGCCCAGTTTGGCTAACACCCAAATTGAAAAGCAGGAAACTTTATTGTATCAGTAGAATTCAGCTGTATACATTGTTGGGGAATTGTTCTTCTCCGTATCTATTTATGGAGAAACACAGTTAGCCAGAGGCCCAGTCTGGCTAACACCCAATTTTGCAAATCAGGAACGTGAACTGTATAACTACAGTCCAGCTGGAGATATTGCTGTGTTAATTGTTCAGCTCCGTTTCTATTTAACGAGAAAAACTGGTAGGCAGAGGCCCAGTCTGGCTACCACCCAATTCTGCAAAGCATGAAAGTGAACTGTAGAACTACAGTCCAGCTGTACATATTGTGTCAATTGTTCAGCTCTGTATCTATTTCCGCAGGAACACCCATACTCAGAGGCCCAGTTTGGCTAACACCCAAATTGAAAAGCAGGAAACTTTATTGTATCAGTAGAATTCAGCTGTATACATTGTTGGGGGAATTGTTCTTCTCCGTATCTATTTATGGAGAAACACAGTTAGCCAGAGGCCCAGTCTGGCTAACAGCAAATTCTGCAAAGCAGGAAAGTGAACTGTATAACTACAGTCTAGCTGGAGATATAAATGTGTTAAATGTTCAGCTCCGTATCTATTTACCGAGAAAAACTGGTAGGCAGAGGCCCAGTCTGGCTACCACCCAATTCTGCTAAGCAGGAAAGTGAACTGTACAGCTACAGTCCAGCTGTAGATATGGTTGTGTCAATTGTGCAGCTCCGTATCTCTTTCGGCAGGAACACCCATACTGAAGCACCATTTTGGCTAACACCAAAATTGAAAAACAGGAACATTTACTCTATCAGTACAATACAGCTGTATACATTGCTGGTGGAATTGTTCTTCTCCGTATCTATTTACGAAGAAAAAATGTTAGCCAGAGGCCCAGTCTGGCTATCAGCAAATTCTGCAAAGCAGGAAAGTGAACTGTTTAACTACAGTCCAGCTGGAGATATAAATGTGTTAATTGTTCAGCTCCGTATCTATTTACTGAGAAAAAATAAATGGTAGCCAGAGGCCCAGTCTGGCTACCACCCAACAATCACAATCATCTGGCTCTGATGGGTTCACACTAAGCCGTGCATCCATGTTCTATATTTGTGTCTTGGTCCGTCAGTAAAAGGAGCTTATGGTGTTCTGCCCATGTACTTGAACAGGAACCCCAACAGTGCCGACCGTCCTGGTACTAACGTCTCCTTCATCATGTTCACTCCTCGGCATAGGCCTGTTTCGTCGCTTTCCTTCATAACATTTATATACCTTAAAGAGGTCACTTGAAAAGCTCCTTTTTTGGTTGCCTGGTTGCTCACATTGGACACAATACACTTCATATAAATTTTATATAGCAATGCTGTTATGTAGGCTCAGTATTTCATTACAAATATTTCTTTGTTAACTATGTTTGTTTATCTCCTTCAGAGCCATAACTTTGGCTGCCTCAAATGGTAAGAGTTAAATTCAAAACAGTGATGGCTGAATGCTTGTAGATGCTGAGGACTTCATAAATTTTGTAAGCGATAACTTGTATGAGTGAGACTGCATGTTCCTTCTTTACTGGATTATAAAACGGAAATTAAAAAAATTATGTTATTATTTCTAAATTACTTTGTTGAAACCCTCTGTGATCATCTATGGTGTCTCCAATATTTACTACACAGCAGAACGGAACAGTTGTGGAATATTGAGCATGGTCACAGTTTGAGAAATGCAAGAATGTGAAGATGTTCTAAAACCTAGGTTATTTATGGAATACATAGTAGCAGCTACTTTTAACATTACTTAACATTACTTACCTATAGATATTGCTAAAAAAGATTGTCATGATTTTAGATAGTAGTCTATGGGTTAATCTTCCGTTTTTCAAGAATATAGATATGATTGCTGTTAATAGTGTAGAGTGAATATACAAATGGCTCTTTTGAATGCATATTCAAATATACAGAATGCATTCAGACAATTACATCACTGCATTTCTGGTAAAAAAATGTACGCTTCCATATGTTTGCGGCTTGTGATTGTTAAACTTTACGGTTTACTTAACTTCTGTCTGTGGTGATTTTACATTCTAAGGGTTTATGGCCCCTCGTCTGACGACTCCATGAGATCTCATTTTCATCTGACCTTGAAAGCTGGCCAGTGGCCACTTGAAGGGCTGGGTGAAAATTTTCAAGTGTAGATATTGCTTTGTTAATTCTTCAGCTCCGTATGTATTAACGGAGAAAAACTGGTAGCCAGAGGCACAGTCTGGCTACCACCCAATTCAGCAAAGCATGAAAGTGAAGTGTACAACTACGGTCCAGCTGTACATATTGTTGTGTCAATTTTTTAGCTCCGTATCTATTTCCACAGGAACAACCATATTTGGAGCCCCAGTTTAGCTAACACCACAATGGAAAAACATGAAAGTTTACTCTGTCAGTACAATGCAGCTGTATACATTGCTGGTGGAATTGGTCATCTCCGTATCTATTTACGAAGAAAAAATGTTAGCCAGAGGCACAGTCTGGCTAATACCAAATTCTGCAAAGCCGGAAAGTGAACTGTATAACTATAGTCCAGCTGTAGATAATGCAGTGTGAATTGTTCAGCTCCGTATCTATTTATGGAGAACAACTGGTAGCCAGAGGCCCAGTCTGGCTACCACACAATTCTGCAAAGCAGGAAAGTGAACTGCACAAATACAGTCCAGCTGTAGATATGGTTGTGTCAATTGTTCTGCTCCGTATCCATTTACGGAGAAAAAATGGTAGCCAGAGGCCCAGTCTGGCTAACACCCAATTCTGCTAAGCAAGAAAATGAACTGTATAAGTACAGTACAGCTGTATATTCCTGATGACATATTCACATCTATATTTCAACATGTCGAAAGGGAGTAGCCGAAGTCCAACGCTCTTCAACATTTACATCAACGAGCTGGCTACCGCTATAGAATCTTCCACAGCACCAGGTCCTGGCCCGGCGTTATGGGCAGGCAGACCAGGCAGCTGACTAGGGCCCACAGGCACAGCAGTGGCCCCTGGCTGCTGTCTGGTTCCACAAATTCATATATCAAAAGGCAGTGATTCTCTTAGCAGAAGAGACAGATGTAAGTGCATCTTATCTGTTGTGCAATGTGAACCTTTCACGGCGCTGCACTGCTTGATAGGGGGGCAGAGGGATGGGACTCCCATCGCACATACAGATATAGCTGCTGGGATAAAGGTAAAAAATTGTTACCACATGGCATTATTCATTGAGTCATAGTGGTTCTCTTGTGTGAATAAGTCAGCATAATAATTAAATCTCTTTATTGCATTGCCTGTTAATGGTTTCCACCAGTAAGGGGAACAATAGAGAGAAATTTTATCATTCACATGCAATGCTTTGCACAGGGCCCTCAGTTACACCTCTTGGCCACAGATAGGAAAAAGTCAGCATAATATTGTAAGTTTTTTTGTAGTATTGCCTGTTTTTGGTTTCCACCAGTAGGGGGAACAACATTGAGAGAGTTTCTCACTGCCATGCATTGTTTTGTACAGAGGCCTCAGTTACACCTCTTGGCAACAGATAGGAAAATATTTTCTTGACTATCAAAGTACATTTTTTTTGTGCATATTGGGCCACTGTTCTGTATATCACATGTATCTGGGACTATACTCGTTATTTGTTCTCTACCCAACTGTAGTGAATAATCGATAGGCAACAGATTCTATTAATATTTTTAACTTGCTGAAGATAATCACTATTATAGTACAAGGGAGAGAGATAGCATATGGAACATAGTATATTGCCTGCAAATGCCCACAACAGCAATGTCCCATAGGGAGGTGGGGTTGGAGCTGTGTCCTGATTATACTTACCTGGTATGTCCACTACTCTCATATGACTTCTCCTATACACCTTCTATGTATCATTTCTATGGGACATTGCTGTTGTGGGCATTTGCAGGCAATATACTATGTTCCATATGCTATCTCTCTCCCTTGTACTATAATAGTGATTGATTTATTCCTATGGTAGACTACTATGTCAGTGTTACATGGGATTAAGGGAGTAATATTGATTTTAATTTTGTCATATGCATCATATAATAGTATTTTCTCTTTCTTCATATGATATATTCTATGTATGTGGCCATACCTATAACATTCATGCAGGCACTTATCCATACCCTCGCTATGTGTGTTTTTTGCCATGCGGTGGTTTTCACATGTCACTGTTTTAGTCTCCTCTATTTCTACCTCTGACTTTTTGGTAATATTTTTGATCAATAAAATTTATTCTTTGCAATTATGTGGACATTTTTTGCACTGCTTTGTTTCGTGGTTTTCATATGACTCTTTACCATGCAGCAATGTGGTGAAAATGTAAGGTAGAGTCCTATGTCCCTTTTTCTAAACTTGCATCCTTTTTCTATAAATTTATAGTGATTTTATTCTTCATATGTCAATAAATTTTTTTTTTTTTTTTTAACCCCTTACTGCCATCCGACGTACTATCCCGTCCATGGTACCTGGGCCCGTATGACCATGGATGGGATAGTAAGTCCCAGCGATCGGACGCGCTCCCGGGGGGAGCGCAGCCGATCGCGGCCGGGTGTCAGCTGATTATCACAGCTGACACCCGGCACTATGTGTCAGGAGCGGTCACGGACCGCTCCCGGCACATTAACCCCTGGCACACCACGATCAAACATGATCGCGGTGTACCGGGGGCACAGGGGAGGATCGAGCAGGGAGGAGGCTCCCTGCGCGCTCCCCTGAGACCCTCAGAGCAGCGCGATGTGTCGCGCTGTTCTGAGGGTTCGTCCTTCCTCCATGTCCCTGGATCCAAGATGGCGCCGGGGTCCTACAGGGAGGCGGCCTCCTCAGTGCCTGCTGAGAGCAGGCACTGAGAAGCCTGCAGGGATGCCAGAGCGATCGCTGGTGTGACAGAGTGCTGTGCACACTGTCACACCAGCGATCTGACCCTATACAGTGATGTCCCACCCTGGGACAAAGTAAAAAAGTTAAAAAAATAAAAATAAAAATTGTTTAAAAAAATCATAAAAAAAAAAAAATATTCCCCAATAAATTCTATTTTTCCTGTAAATAAAAAAACCAAAACAATAAAAGTACACATATTTGGTATCGCCGCGTCCGTAACAACCCCCCCTATAAAACTGTACCACTAGTTAACCCCTTTAGTGAACCTCTTAAAAAAAAAAAAAACAAAGCAAAAAATCAATGCTTTATCATCATACCGCCGAACAAAAAGTGGAATAACACGCTATCAAAAAGACGGATATAAATAAACATGCTACCGCTGAAAACGTCATCTTGTCCTGCAAAAAACGAGCCGCCATACAGCATCATCAACGAAAAAATAAAAAAGTTATAGCTCGCAGAATAAAGCGATGCAAAAATAATAATTTTTTATATAAAATTGTTTTTATTCTATAAAAGCCCCAAAACATAAAAATGATATAAATGAGGTATCGCCGTAATTGTACTGACCCGAAGAATAAAACTGCTTCATCAATTTTACCACACGCGGAACGGTATAAACGCCTCCCCCAAAAGAAATTCATGAATTGCTGATTTTGTTAATTCTAACCTCACAAAAATCGAAATAAAAAGCGATCAAAAAAGTCACATGCTCAAAAATGATACCAATAAAAACGTCACCTCGTCCCGCAAAAAATAAGTCCTCACATGACTCTGTGGGCCACAATATACAAAAATTATAGCTCTCAAAATGTGGTGATGCAAAAACTATTTTTTGCAATAAAAAGCGTCTTTTAGCGTGACAGTTGCCAATCATAAAAACCCGCTATAAATAGTAAATCAAACCCCCCTTTATCACCCCCTTAGTTAGGGAAAAATAATAAAATTAAAAAAAGTATTTATTTCCATTTTCCCATTAGGGTTAGGGTTGCGGCTAAAGTTAGGGTTAGGGTTGGTGCTAAAGTTAGGGTTGGGATTAGGGTTATGGGTGTGTTAGGGTTAGGTTTGTGGTTAGGGTTGGGACTAGGGTTAGGGGTGTGTTGGGGTTAGGGTTGGAGTTAGAATTTGGGGGTTTCCGCTGTTTAGGCACATTAGGGCTCTCCAAATGTGACATGGCATCTGATCTCAATTCCAGCCAATTCTGCATTGAAAAAGTCAAACGGTGCTCCTTCACTTCTGAGCTCTGCCATGCGCCCAAACAGTAGTTTACCCCCACATATGGGGTATCAGTGTACTCTGGACCCCAAGAGTTATTGTGCAATTTGTCCTATTTCTTCTGTTACCCTTGGGAAAATAAAAAACTGGGTGTTGTGAATGGGTTTGAGATGAGTTCTGAGCAGAGGCTCCCTCTGGTGGTTACAAGCGGTACTAGTGAAGATTGTGAGGACTGGGAATCAGGTGTTACTGACTGGTCTTATATAAGGGAGTCATTTTCCCATCAGGGTTGCCGGTGATCAATTGTTCTGGTCTGAATCCTTCTTTCCAGTTTCCCTTGTAGCCTGCTGTGTCGTGTCTGCATCTCCTGCTATCAGATAAGACATTTTCTTCTTTTGTGTTTGTGCTATATTTTTGCATTTTGTCCTGCACTTCTGTGGGGGCCTTCAGGGTCCCCTCCGGGGGCTTTTGCCCTCTCAGTTTAGTTCAGCCACTGAGTTTTGTACTTTTGCTTTTTCCAGTTTTTTCAGTGGCTGCTGTTTTGATTTTGTTACACCAGAGAACTAATTTAGGTGGTAGAGGTGGTGTGATCTCAGGTGATTTTGAAATTAGTAGAGTTGGTGTTTTTCAGGGTTTTCTGAGATTGCAGTAAGTACCCTTCCTGTCCTTTTCTATTTAGATAGTTTTGGCCCCAGCGTTTGCTCATACTATTTTCTTTCTGTGTCAGTATTTCCTCTTGTCTAACCGCCATTACATGTTTGGGGGCTTTCTATTATCTTTGGGGTTCTGCTCCGGGCAGATAGCTTTCCTATTTCTATCTTTAGGTGTAGTTAGTTTCTCAGGCTGTGACGAGGCGTCTAGGACCAACGTAGGAACGCTCCACGGCTGCCTCTAGTTGCGGTGGTTAGTCAGGGTACTGCAATCTCATAGATTCCAACTGCTCTGGTATATTTCCTTTTTTACCTGCACTCCTCAGCTACCGTAACATAACACTGGGGGTAAAAATATCATTTTTTTAAAAAAAAAATGATTTTTTTGTTTTTACGACTGTTCGTTATAAACTTCTGTAAAGCTCTTGGGGCTTCATAGCGCTCACCACACATCTAGATAAGTTCCTTGTGGGGTCTATTTTCCAAAATGGGGTCACTTGTGGGGGGTTTCCACTGTTTAGCGCATCAGGGGCTCTCCAAATGCGACATGACGCCCCCAGACCATTCCATCAAAGTCTGCAATCCAAAGCGTCACTACTTCCCTTCCGAGCCCTAATGTGTACCCATACAGTAGTTTTCTCCCACATATTGGGTATCAGCGTACTCATGACAAATTGGACAACAACTTTTGGGGTCCAATTTCTCCTGTTACCCTTGTGAAAATAAAATATTGGGGGCGAAAAAATCATTTTTGTAAAAAAAAATAAGATTTTTTATTTTTACGGCTGTACGTTATAAACTTCTGTGAAGCACTTCGGGTTCAAAGTGCTCACCACACATCTAGATAAGTTCCTTGTGGGGTCTATTTTCCAAAATGGGGTCACTTGTGGGGGGTTTCCACTGTTTAGGTGCATCAGGGGCTCTCCAAATGCTACATGATGCCCCCAGACCATTCCATCAAAGTCTGCAATCCAAAACGTCACTACTTCCCTTCCAAGCCCCGACGTGTGCCCATACAGTAGTTTACTCCCACATATTGGATATCAGCGTACTCAGGACAAATTGGACAACAACTTTTGGGGTCCAATTTCTCCTGTTACCCTTGTGAAAATAAAATATTGGGGACGAAAAAATCATTTTTGTAAAAAAAAAAAAAAGATTTTTATTTTACAGCTGTACATTATAAACTTCTGTGAAGCACTTCGGGGTTCAAAGTGCTCACCACACATGTAGATAAGTTCCTTGAGGGGTCTAGTTTCCAAAATGGTGTCATTTGTTGGGGGTTTCCACTGTTTAGGCAGATCAGGAGCTCTCCAAACACGACATGGCATCAGCCAATTCTGCGTTGAAAAAGTCAAACGGCGCTCCTTCCCTTCCAAACTCTGCCATGCACCCAAACAGTGGTTTACTCCCACATATGGGGTATCAGCGTACTCAGGACAAATTGCACAATAACTTTTGGAGTCTTGTTACCCTTGGGAAAATAAAAATTGGGGTGAAAAGATCATTTTTGTGGAAAAAATATGATTTTTTAATTTTACGGCTCTACGTTATAAACTTGTGTGAAGCACTTTGGGGTTCAAATTGCTCACCAAAGATCTAGATAAGTTCCTTAGGGGGTATAGTTTCCCAAATGGGGTCACTTGTGGGGGGTTTCCACTGTTTAGGCACATCAGGGACTCTCCAAATGCAACATGGCATCCAATCTCAATTCCAGCCAATTTTGTTTGGAAAAAGTCAAATGGTGCTCCTTCCATTCCGAGCTCTGCTGTGCGCCCAAACAGTGGTTGCCCCCCACATATGGGGTATCAGCGTACTCAGGACAAATTGGACATCAACTTTTGTGGTCCAATTTCTCCTGTTACCCTTGGGAAAATAAAAAATTAGTGACTTAAAGATAATTTTTGTGGGAAAAAAATAAGATTTTTTATTTTCATGCTCGGGCATTATAAACTTGTGTGAAGCACTTGGGGGTTCAAAGTGCTCACCAAAGATCTAGATAAGCTCCTTAGGGGGTCTAGTTTCCAAAATGGGGTTACTTGTGGGGGTTTCCACTGTTTAGGCACATCTGGGGCACTGCAAACGGAACATGACCCCCATCAACGTCTGCATTCCAAAACGTTACTACTTCCTTTCCAAGCCCTGTCGTGCACCCAAACAGTTTCCCCCCCCACATATGGGGTATCAGCGTACTCAGGACAAATTGGACAACAACTTTTGGGGTCCAATTTCCTTGGGAAAAATCAAAAATTTGGGACTAAAAAATAAATTTTGTGGAAAATTGTTTTTTTTATTTCTCAGACCCAGGCATTATAAACTTTTGTGAAACACTTGGGGGTTCAAAGTGCTCACAACAGATCTAGATAAGTTCCTTAGGGGGTCTAGTTTCCAAAATGGTGTCACTTGTGGGGGATTTCCACTGTTTAGGCACATCAGGGGCTCTCCAAACACGACATGGGGTCCAATCTCAATTCCAGCCAATTTTAGTTTGAAAAAGTCAAACGGCGCTCCTTCCCTTACGAGCTCTGCCGTGTGCCCAAACAGTGGTTTTCCTCCACATATGGGGTATTGGCGTGCTCAGGAGAAATTGCACAACAACTTTATCTGTCCATTTGCTTCTTTTACCCTTGTGAAAATAAAAAAAAAGTTTGTAATAGATCATTTTTGTGGCTAAAAAGTTAAATATTCATTTTTTCCTTCCACGTTGCTTCAGATCCTGTGAAGCACCTGAAGGGTTAATAAACTTCTTGAATGTGGTTTTGAGTACCTTGAGGGGTGCAGTTTTTAGAATGGTGTCACTTTTGTGTATTTTCTGCTATATAGACCCCTCAAAGTGACTTCAAATATGAGGTGGTCCCTAAAAAAAATAGCTGTGTAAATTTTGTTGTAAAAATGAGAAATCGCTCGTCAACTTTTAACACTTATAATTTCCTAAGAAAAAAAAAATTTGGTTCCAAAATTGTGCTGTTGTAAAGTAGACATGTGGGAAATGTTATTTCTTAACTATTTTGTGTGACATATTTCTCTGTTTTAAGGGAATAAAAATTCAAAGTTTGAAAATTGCAAAATTTTCAAAATTTTCACCATATTTGCGTTTTTTTTTCAAAAATAAACGCAAGTTATATGGAAGAAATTTTACCACTAACGTGAAGTACAATATGTCACGAGAAAACAATCTCAGAATCGTGAAGATCCGTTGAAGCGTTCCAGAGTTATAACCTCATAAAGAGACAGTGGTCAGAATTGTAAAAATTGGCCCGGTCATTAACGTGCAAACCACCCTTGGGGTTAAGGGGTTAAAAACACTGTATCTGAGGAAATTCATTTGGCTTAATTTAATCAGGGTTTCACCTTAGACTTGGAGAGGAGTTGTTCATACAGCTTGTGTTATGTTGTAATGTCGGCCAGCGCTATGCATATTATCCTCTGTTTCTGAGCTATGGCCATCCATCTTCACTCTCACTCCTCCTACTCCCTGCCTCTGTGTTATAATTTATACCGTGTCCTGGGCTGACAGCTGCTGTTCAGCAACAGGACCTTCCACATAGTCACCTGACCGCTGACGTCGTCCTGACGGTGCAAAGGTTCACCAGCACCAGGCTGTCAGGAATGAGTACACAGTGACAGTAGCTGTGCTGCCGCCCAGGAGAAGTGGTCCTGGAATCCTGGCTGGCTTCCATAAAGAACACGTGTGTCAATACTACTACATGACTGGGTCAGGTTCCTGGTGCTTTTTTTTTTTAACTGCACGCTGCACCTCAGCACAGCAAGGACTGGTACCCAATAAAATTCATGTTGGGGAAGCTGTACAACTTACTTATTTGTATATTCATTTTTGTTTGGATGTACATTAAAACGTTCCATCAAATAGCGACAAAGTGGCAGAGTTCTTCCATGCTCTTCGAAATATTGCAGTACACCATACCCTTTTTTTTTTTCGTTTTTAATATGGGTAATTAATCTCAGTCAATAGTTTTATGACAATATACAAACTTAAGTGCCATCTTGAAAGCATGCCATCTATCAAATTTTTTGGTACGTGTTACCCTCGGTTTTTGACTGTGGATATGTACAATATTACAAAAGATATTTGGCCTGACCCTTGCAAAGTACATACATAATGTGTGAATTCTGTCAGTAATGCTTACTGTACAAATTAAGTTAACTGCTATGACAAAAAAAGCCCCTTGTTCTTTTGCCAAACATTGTGTGGGATGAGCAAACCCAAGTGGGTGCTCCATGAGAAGTCTGAAGTCAGTAATTATATGTATCAGCAGAAAGTACAGGGCTACTGCTATGTACCAACATAGAACCTAACGTGATGAAATTTGGTATGACCACAGAGTAATCATTAACAAGAAACTGTATATATTGAGATGAGAATAGACCCTTGTCTACAAAATCTGAACAGAGCTCTATGAACATGATCAATCTATTTCTCAAAGAACCGCTAACATAGCCATACACATTAAACTACTGTCTGCTGAACCTGCTGATTTCATTGCCACTGTCCAACTATCTAATGTGTATGAGCTGTTGTGCTGATCCTTTTTTTGCAAGAACAGCAGACAAGAAGATATCAGACATTTTATGTTGTAGCTAAACTGTTAGTTTTAATCCATTTAAACGAGCGTACTTGAATATGGGAGAAATAGCTGCTGTCTGAATTTGGGGTTAACTCCTCGGAGCATCGAGTGGAGCCCAAAAATATTCGGGTACAGTGTGATATTCGTTGGCCCTATAATGATCCCCTTCAGGGATAAATAGGGCCCATCATTATCCCCTTCATACAGAATTATGTGCCATCATAATCCACTTCAGGCAGAAATATGCCCCATCATGATCTCCTTCATGCAGAAATATGCCACATCATGATCCCCTTCATGCAGAAATAGGCAGCATCATGATCCCCTTCATGCAGAAATAGGCCCCATCATGATCACCTTCATGAAGAAATATGCCCCATCATCATCCCCTTCATGTACAAATATGCCCCATCATGATCCCATTCAAGTAAGGGGCGGATAAAAGCACAGATAATAGGAGCCCCCCCTGACTGCGCTTGTGGCTATGGGGCATCCTTTGACCTTGAGGTATTGATTGGGTAGGGCTTTTGAGGGAGGTGAAAGGGGAGGGGGCATTGGGGAGGGTGCGTTGCTGAGGGGGAGAAAAAAGTGCGGTAAAAAGGTCATTGTGGGCTGGAAGCCGAAGCGTGCAGACAGACACAGCAGAGTCTGCAATTTTGCAGCCACTCCCATCCTCTCACCTTATGGAGTCTGTGGCAAATCTTATGGAGCGCCTGCGGGAGCTCTCGCAGTCCAGGAGAGGGGGATGGCTAGAAGGCCAGCTGTCTTCCCCGGGACGCAGAGAGCAAGGGCAGGAGGAACAGACCCCCAGAGAGGCTGTCACCGGAGCTGTCATCGTGCAGCTGGCGTAGGCTCCAGAGCCCCTCCAGGGACCCTGCGGAGGCTGGAGGCAGCGGTGCGGCTCCCCCCCCTTGTCCCACCTCCGACAGGAAAATGCCTAGCCGGGCAGCAGGTGCAGGTCTGCGGAGCGGACCTGCATCGAGTGCCGCAATGGAAGTGCAGGCCACACAGGATGTGCGTCCTCCTCGCAGAGCGCAGTCGGCACCAGGGGCTAGCGGTGCTGCCGGGGGTGGCGTGGAACCCAAAAGTGAGCCGGCAGAAGCGTCGTAGCGGAGGCACGGGGTACAGGCCGGAGCAGGCATGGAGCCAGACACGGGGGCTGTGTGTGCGGCAGGCTCCCTGGAGGAGGACGTCGGCAGCGGGCCTGCAATGGGGAGGAAGAAGAGGAGGTGTTCAGCGGGCAGGCTGCATCAGCTGGACCCCCTGCTGTCTCGTCCTGACAGCAGGCGAACCAGGAGGAGAATGGTGGCCAGTGTGATCGTAATGGTGGACGGGGCACAAGGATGGCCATTGCTACAGTTCACGGGATCGCAGGGGCGTTCCAGGGTCAGACGGAGGTCGGCAGTTTGTCGCACTACACGCGCTCCGGTCCCCCCTGGTGATGATGAGGCAAGGGGCGCGTGCCAGGGGCAGCGAGGCGGCGCAGAATCTTATGATCCAGACAGCGACATGGACGTGGCTGGAGAGCGACAGGATGCGTGACGTTCGGTTGCAGGGGACACAGCACCTGTGCAGCTTGGTGAGTATGAGTCTTTGTCATGTTTGTCGCTGGTTCAGGTGTAATCAGTGGGGGTTGTGCGTTAGGGTTAAAGGAGCTGGGTCCGAGGGGTGGCGGCGGTATGGTAGGCCCGGATATTAGGGAGGTGCTGTTGACTATGTCTCACATTTTAAAAAGAATGGAAGGGGGTACAGCGACTGGGGCAGGGGTGTCACCCGTCGTGCTATGGGTCGCGGCATCAGGTTCTGGGAATCAGATTATGGGTGACCCCTGTAGGCCCGTGGAGGGGGAACAGGTACCCAGCTCTGGTGTATCCGTGTCACTGCAAACAGAGAAGGATATAGGGGATGCAGTAAAATTGGACGATAGGGCAAAGGGTAAAGTTATTGTTTGCTTGAGGGCCCCTTGGGGGAGCATTTTAAAAAAGAGTTGAAGGCGAAAATTTGTCGTGATGAATAAGTGAAATTTTTTCCTTTACCCCCTTGGCGAAGTTTAATTTGGATAGGGCAAAGAGGGATGACAGCAAAAAGGAGAAGGAGAAGCGAAGCTGGCACTGGTGCCTTATCCAGCAAACTTTCGTGAACTCGATGCAAGCATTCCCTACATTAGTGAGTGTTAGAGTTCAGAAGTCCACGGAAAATAGTTCATGATTGTTTTGTTATCTGGACGCGATTGGGGAAGCTCACCGCACTTATGGTGGGCTGACCTGGTTGCGCTATGATGAACATTTCAGGCAGCAGAAGGCGGTCAGGCCTGACATTAGGTGGTATCAAAAGGATATAGGCCTGTGCCTTTAAGTGATGGCGCCCGCAAGGTATGGGCAGTCCTTTCATGGGAGCAGAGGGAGCGTTTCCCAGCAGGCGGGAAAAGGAGGAGGTAGTCCAGGGGGGCAAGGACCAAAAGAGAAATCCAGAACATGCTGGCAGTTTAATGAGGGCCAGTGCAAATGTGGCAATACATGAAAATGTAAGCATGTGTGCTCCCACTGTAACGTGTGCAGTCGTGTGCAGGTACTGTTTTATTTATTGAAATTTTCAATGAATTTTGATATTTATTGTTTTTATCCTGCTGTTTTTCATTTTTTTGGTTGTGAATCAATACCTAAGGTGTGGGGGGGACAGAAATTCAATGAACAACTCAGGTAGCTAGCAACTTTTAGCTTGTATTTCTCTGCAGGATGTTTTGCTGATCTACCGTATTTTTCAGACCATAAGACGCACTTTTTTCCCCAAAATTTTTGGGGAAAATGGGGGTGCTTCTTATGGTCGCAACATACCGAAAAGTCAGGTGGCGGTGGCGCTCCCAATGCAGCTTCGCTGCGATGCGGTGGTGGTGTCGGGGCAGCAGCGGGGCTCTGTGCTGCGTCGGGGGCTCCACCGGCATTTCGCAGCTGCGACGCGGTTCCAGGCTGAAGGAAGGCGCCAGGGGCTTCCGGTGGCGGTCCCGATGCAGCCTGTGGTGCGGTGGTAGTGTCTGGGCAGCAGCGGGGCTCTGGGCTGCGGGGGGGGCTCTGCCGGCATTTCGTCCTAGCCGGAAAGCCCCCTGCAGCTGCGACGCGGTGCCGGGCTGAAGAATGGCCGCCAGGGGCCTCCAGCAAGATGGACGCCGCATACTCTCATTCAAATCTCGGCAACGAGATCTCTTCCCAAGATCTCGTCTCCCGAGATCTCAGGACAAGATCTCGTTTCCGTGATTTGAATGAGAGTATGCGGCGGCCATCTTGCTGGAGATCCCTGGCGGCCATTCTTCAGCCCGGCACCGCGTCGCAGCTGAGGGGGGCTTTCCGGCTAGTAAGAAATGCCGGTGGAGCCCTCCCGCAGCCCAGAGCCCCGCTGCTGCCGGGACACCACCACCGCACCACAGGCTGCATCGGGACCGCCACCGGAGGCCCCTGGCGGCCTTCCTTCAGCCCGGCACCACGTCGCAGCTGTGGGGGGCTTTCCGGCTAGGAAGAAATGCCGGCGGAGCCCCCACGAAGTCCAGAGCCCCGTTGCTGCCCCGACACCACCACCGCACCGCAGGGAAGCTGCATTGGGACCGCCACCGGATTTGTGAATATATGGCCACCCCACAGTGCCCAACCACCCCACAGAACACAGCCACCCCACAGAACACAGCCACCCCACAGAGCACAGCCACCCCACAGAGCACAGCCACCCCACAGAGCACCACTACCGCACCAGCCTGGACCACCGAACGACCCCAGTGACCACTCCTCTACCTTTGCTGATCCGTTCGCTGGTAAGCTGAATTCGGACTGTAAGACGGACCCCCATTTGACACATTATTTTTTTTCCCAATTTTCCTTCTGAATATTTGGGGTGCGTCTTATGGTCCGGTGCGTCTTATAGTCCGAAAAATACGGTAACAATGGCCTCTACATCTCGCAGAAGACAGTGATCAAATGATCCTAATATTTTTGGCTACATCTGTGGAAAATTTACTGTGAAGACTCAGTGGCGCAACATTACTGACTTTGTTAAGAGGGTGTATTTTGCGTACTTCAGAGTAAAGCTTGGAGACCAAGACAAGCATTGTTCTCCTCACAAAGTGTGCAAAACCTGTATTGAGAGCTTGAGATCATGGTCTCAAGGAAAGAATGCTAAACTTCAGTTTGGAGTTCCTATGGTTTGGAGAGAACCAAGCAATCATTTAGAAGACTGCTATTTCTGCCTTGTTGATGTAAAAGGTTTGAATAAGAAAAACAAGCAATATTTGCATTACCCGAGTATCCCTTCAGCTATTCGACCAGTTGCCCATAGTGAAGACATACCTGTTCCAAAATTAACTGCGCTTCCAGAAAACCTTGACACAGATCTCTCCTCACATTGTTATACTGATGAAGAAGACAGTCCAGATATTTTTCAGCCATGTCATGAAGATAGTGACAAAGCAAATCTGTTTACTCATCTGCTTTGAATGATCTGGTTAGAGATCTTTATCTACCAAAAGAGTCTGCTGAACTATTGGCTTCAAGAAGACTACAAGAGAATCGAATGTTGAAGAGGAGGTGATGGATGACCCAGTTGTTGACCTGGATTGGCATCCATTGGGGGAAGAGGGTGCCGCCGGCAATAGCTCAAAAGAGGAGGAGGATCCGCAGCAGGTATCGACATCGCAGCAGCGGTTATCTGGCAGGCCCATAGCAGTCCAAAACCGTGTTAAAAAAAGCAAAAAGAGTTGCAGGACTGCTTGGCCAGACGGTCAAATTAGAACAGCGTGCAAGCCCTGAAAATTTATCTCATAGTAGGAAGAGTGCACTGTGCCACTTTTTTGACCAAAATCCTATTGATGAGGCAAAGGTTATCTGTAAGAAGTAAGAAAGGACCTTTAGCCGAGTGAAAAATCTCCGAAATTTGAATACTAGTTGCATGCTTAGACACCTTTAAACACCATGCACTTGCAAGCGTGGACGGACTACAAAACCTCAGGTAGCACATATGCACCTGCTTTGACTGAAGGTAGCCAGCAGCACTCCATCGCTTCCCCCACTGTAAGCCCACCGGTTAGCACACCACCAGCAAGAAATGTTGAGGCATCATCGCAAGGCCAAAGCAGTCAGGGAATCACAATGTTTTTGCAACCAAAGACTGAATCTAGGCCATCACCACCACCACCATCACCATCACCAACCCCCTCTCAGTCCGCCATGTCCACGACTAGTTCCCCCTATGCAGCTCTCAAGTCCAGCTCACCCTAGCAGCCACTCTGAGTAGAACAAGAAAGTACTCATCCTCTCATCCACGTACACTGGCTTTGAACGCCTATATTGCCAAACTGATCTCATTAGAGATGATGCCCTTCCGTTTGGTTGAAAGCGCAGCGTTCCGAGAGCTCATGGCCTACGCTGTCCCACGCTATGACCTACCCAGTCAGCACTTCTTTTCTAGAAAAGCCATCCCTGCCCTCCACATGCATGTGAAAGACCGCATTGTCCATGCACTCAAACAATCAGTGAGTGGAAAGGTGCACCTCACAACAGATGCATGGGCCAGTAGGCATGGCCAGGGCCATTATGTGTCCATCACTGCGCACTGGGTGAATGTGGTTGATGCAGGGTCCACAGGGGACAGCGGCGGTGGAACAGTGCTGCCTAGCCCAGGGTATAGGCAACAGTTGGCTGTAGGCGTCCGACCCTCCTCCTCCTCCAGAAGCGAAAGCTCGTCGACAGAGCGCAGTCGCACGAGCACTCCATCCGCAGCTGCCAGTGTTGCACACGAGGTGTCCCACTATCGAACAGCTAGTGGTAAGCGTCAGCAGGCTGTTTTAAAGATGATATCTTTGGGCGACAACAGACACACGGCGGAGATACTGGTCATCTACTTGCAGCGAAAACTGAGTCATGGCTGGGCAGTCTCCATCTTGAGCCAGGCAAGGTAGTCAGTGATAACGGCCGTAATTTTGTGGCGGCCATAGCCCTGGCAAAACTCAGACACATACCTTGCCTGGCTCACACCTTGAATCTGGTGGTGCAGTGCTTCATAAATAATTATCCGGAGTTAACAGCCCTGCTCCATAAGGTGCGAAGACTGTGCTCGCACATCCATCGCTCGCCCATAGACTCCAGTCGTATGCAGAGGCTGCAGCGATCGCTCCACCTCCCCAAGCAACGCCTAATCATAGACGTTGCAACAAGGTGGCACTCCACCATGCACATGGTTGAGAGAATGTGTGAACAGAGGCAGGCTGTAATGCATTTGTGGGAGGATACACGGGCAGGCAGTTTGAGGGCAGACATGGAGTTGTCGGGTGTGCAGTGGTCAAAGCTGAAAGACCTCTGTATGTGGTGCACATAGCCGAAGTGGCGTTGGAGACAGGGGTGTCATGACCATGTTGTGAACTGATTTCTCAAGTACCGCTCACACGACTGTTAATACTGAATCGATTGCAACAGACAGGAGACAGCAGTTGTCAACTATGGTTCAAAATTTGATATAATAAGTGAGACACTGGCGCTACACCCGCAATTGATTGAGATAGAAAGGAGCCTGAGATGTTTAACTTAGAAGCTGCTGGTGATTTTTGTGCAGGCTCAGTGCATACCTGCTAAATGAAAATTGAAAAAGTGGTAATAATCACCGCGCTATCTAATAACACCCTTGTGTGAGTCACAATGGCTCAAACATGCCTGATAATGAATAGGATAAAGGAACTTACTGTTGACTTAGGGCCCCGTCTCACATAGCGAGATCGCTGCTGAGTCACAAGTTTTGTGACGCAACAACGATCTCAGCAGCGATCTCGCTATGTCTGACACGTACCAGAGATCAGGCCCCTGCTGTGAATCGCTGATCCTGTCAGAAATGCCTGGACTATTTTTTGATTGCTGGTCTCCCGCTGGCCAGCACGCATCGCTGCGTGTGGCAGGCAGGAGACCAGCAATCATCTGGTAACCAAGGTACACATCGGGTTTCCAGGTGCGGGCTGTGCCTGGAAACCCGATATGTACGTTGGATACCAGCGCACTGCTGCAGGGGAGCTGGTAACCAAGGTACACATCGGGTTTCCAGGCACCGCGCAGCGCCTGGAAACCCGATGTGTACCTTGGTTACCAGCTCCTTGCATCAGCGGGCTGGTATCCAACATACACTGCGGGTTACTAAGCGACGTTTCCCGCAGTGTCGCTGTATTGATCGCTGCCTGAGCTGCCTGTTTCACAGCTTAGCGGCGATCATGTAGCGACACACCAGCGATCCTGACAAGTTCATATCGTTGTCGGGATTGCTGGTGCGTCGCTATGTGAGACGGGGCCCTTAAGAGATGTTTGATAGGAGGAATGGTGGTGGACCGCTTCAGGTTGTGCTGTTAGAATAAACATAGGAAACTAAATCTGAACTGAAAAAGTAAGTTGATGTGTATGCAAAATGTAAATGCATATTAACACATGACCATTACACAGAAAACCAGGCACAAAAAAAACAATATCCTAAAATAAAAATTTTTTTGCAAAAAATGCATGAAGGTAGTAATAATAATAAGGGTATTTAGTAAACATAATTTTGATCAAAAGAATGTACAAGCCATCCCGCCACGTCAAGGCAACCCTTTGTGGGACAACCCTACTCTAGTATTAAAAACCTTTCCACTTGTCAAGTGACATAAATGTGAACAAGGCAGAGGGACTGAACCCACCAGTTGAAGCCTAGGCCAGACAGGATGGATTTCTCAACTCACAAACAGGGCAGTCTCACCCTTATATGCACAGAATGCACTCTGAACTACATAGGAAACTAAATCTGAACTTGAAAAGTAAGTTGATGTGTATGCAAAATGTAAATGCATATTAACACATGACCATTACACAGAAAACCAGGCACAAAAAAAACAATATCCTAAAATAAAAAATTTTTGCAAAAAATGCATGAAGGTAGTAATAATAATAAGGGCATTTAGTAAACATAATTTTGATCAAAAGAATGTACAAGCCATCCTGCCACGTCAAGGCAACCCTTTGTGGGACAGTCCTACTCTAGTATTAAAACCTTTCCACTTGTCAAGTGACATAAATGTGAACAAGGCAGAGGGACTGAACCCACCAGTTGAAGCCTAGGCCAGACAGGATGGATTTCTCAACTCAGAAACAGGGCAGTCTCACCCTTATATGCACAGAATGCACTCTAAACTACATAGAATAAACAGTAGGAAACAATGAGTGTTCCAACTATTGACTATAGTGTTCCAAATTATATGCACTTACTGAGGCTATGATCATCCGTTAATGAACGGTGTTTCCAAAAGGAGGTGAAAAGGTCTGCCTTGTACAGAGATT
Organism: Oophaga sylvatica; assembly: GCA_033576555.1. Classification (NCBI taxonomy): domain Eukaryota; kingdom Metazoa; phylum Chordata; class Amphibia; order Anura; family Dendrobatidae; genus Oophaga; species Oophaga sylvatica. Next base: position 10,602 of record JARQOD010009301.1, on the reverse strand, counting down.
GCCTGAACAAATTCAGAGTTTTGCATGGTTGAATAACTGTATACAGTGTGTTTCGGATATAAATATATGCTGGATACTCACTATTTTTAATGTGGAGTATATATAGATGTTCAGTCATCAGGTTCAAAACTTGCTAATTTGTAGGTTGTTGCAGTGGTGAATTACAATGTATTGCTGTACCAGCAAAGGGGCTATACAGGAATGTTAATAATAGTTACAAATTAGCGTTATACTCACTGTTTGTGCGTTGATGGCAAAGTGTGTATATTAGCTTTGTACCTGCGAAGGGTTACCGCTGCAGGGAGCGTGTGCTGGAGTGGAAGCCAACAGACTCTCGGCGTGCCCCTGCCAGAAGCGCCGCCGAGGTAGTGGCAGGAGGAACTGCGAGGTGACGTCACTAGCTAGTCGGACGGGAGTGCAGAAGGAACAATACCGACGCGTTTCAAGGGAATACTATCCCTCTTCATCAGGGTTGTTGGCTACTGCACTGACACGCTTCCTTATATAGGAATTTGCTAATCGGTCTCCCTTATGTGCCTACAATTGCAATATGTGAATAGAAAAAGAAAAGCTGGGCCATAAGCATAAAAGTAAAACCTGAAGCGATCCTAGCTAGCATGGTTGATCCTATGGGGCACTACTGAAGAGTTAGAATGAATGTTTAAAAGTAAATAATTAAAACAATCTTTATTAAATAAGTTTAAAAAGGGGCAATTGTTTAACAAGGGAGAAAAAAATGGAAATAGAAACGAGGTGATCTATATGCATGCAAATTGTATGCATTGTATGCATATCTGATCTGTACAATGAGTGTACTGGTCCCTAAGCAGAAAAAGGGACATGTAGTGGTTTAAAATAATACTGGATAAATTAGAACATCCTCATTATAATATGGGTATGTCCAGAATGAATAAAAATGGTCGTTATATTACATCTCCTTCTAATGTTATATTTATAAATGATAAAAAGAGGACCCAGTGGGTAATCAGACCTGTATTATTTCTAAAGAGGGCAGGAAATACACTGATTACATTAAAATATTTGTGATTCAATAGGAGATACAATGATAAAAGAATATACATATTTCGTTAATTAAAAGCATAAAGCTCAATTTCCTGATTAAGTCCCTTCGGTCCTAAAGTGTCCAGGGTGAAGATCCACCTCGACTCAGTCCTTGACATGAGCTTTTTTGATAATCAAAAAAGGGTTTACAGGTCACCCCCTATCACAGCATTTTTGTGAAAGACACAACAAATCGTGCATGGGAACCACGTTTTACGGCATACAACTGGTCCCTAAAAATTGGAGGGGCGGTGACTACATCAAGCTCATGCCGCAGTCTTCCATGGGATTCTCTCCATTCAAATTGTTATATGGTAGATATCACAGGGATCTGCTGGACATTGGCAAAGAGACATGAGAACAGGGGACCACCCATCATGAAAGCATTATAGAGCATGTTTGCGAGAATACAGGACCAGATTACAGCCATACTGACTATTGTAAAGGAATATTTCCTGATTGCCCTGGCAGCTTAGTGCTGAGGTTACGATAGAAAAGCCACAGTTATTTCCTTTCAAAAAGGGTACCACTGCAGAAAGTAAGTTCTTGGCCATGTGGCAGGGGCCATATGAAGTCTGGGAAAAAATCTGGGCGGTGGACTATATGGTCTGTCAGTCAGGTAAGTGGAAACCTGAGCAAATTTTCCATGTTAATCTATTAAAGTCATGGAAACACCAGGAATGTATAATTACAAAGGCGACTTGGGTCTCATCTCATATGGTGCCTCCAACAACGGCCCAGGAAGAGGCTGCAAACTAGATAAAGATTAGTGAAGGTCTCTCGAAACCACAGCGACAAGAGTCCTGTAAATTAATGCTTCACACAATGGATATTCTCAGAAATGTCCGGTTTGACATGTTTGATCCGACATGTTAATGTCAACGAGCCTCAGATAAGAGTGCGAATGATACCGTACCATCTGGCTGCAAAATGCTAAGGAGAGGAATTCTCAGATGGTTTCTGTCATTGCAAAATTTTAGTTTTTCCATGTAAAATCCAGCAAGAAAGTAGCAAGGGAATGCGTAGGCCCTGTCGCAGGCACCCTGTATGGTGACAGGTGTTCAACCCCACAAGTTTTAACTGAGGTGGGGAGAGACAGTGAGGGGAGTTATATGCGAGGGCCATTATGTATCCCCCAGAATGTGCTTTACACGTTCCTTATGATTAAAAAAACAATAACTTCTAATGATTAATAAATAAACATAAACTGCTCTATTGGGTTTATATTATCAGTAAATGTGCTGCAGAATCCTACAGGACTCAAGATGGTGTGAAAAGCATTGTTCGTATAAATGTTATCACACATCAAGTGTTGCACTAATTCAATAGATGCAAACCACTTGGAGTTCAAATTTCTGAAAGCGCTATGGAAGCCCTTTGTGTTCATAAGGAACTGTGGCGCCTCTGAGGGTTCAGTTGCCACAGAGGTATTGCACCTCACCCAGAGGTATGATACTCCACTCTCAGGTAAGGAGGGAGCACCACCCAGGACTCTAACATCAGCACCCAACACAGACTATAGCAGCTGGGCACCCTGGACGTACCCTGCGGGAGGATGGTCTCATCCCAGGCTGAGGTAGTAAAGAGTGTATGGGCGGGTGAAGTTAGTAAGTAGCAAGAGGAGGAGTTAAAGTTTGAGGAAGCAGTGAACAGAGTCTAGGGAGTCGTGAGGAGGAAGTGGAAGGAGACACACGTGTGGTGAAGCAGCTCCCTGTCAGGAGGAGCTGCAGAGGAAAGGAGTCTAGAGACAGACTCAGAGGGGGCCTTGAGCTGGGGACAGCTCGGTCCCAAGCATGGAAACTGAAGGAGAGAGAAGCAGAAAGAGAGAGAGAAGCAGAAAAGAAAGAGAGAAGCTTCTGGAGAGAGAGGAAGGGGTCCTAGGGACACGGAGAGAGCGAGATCCATCCGTGTGGCCTGATCTGTTTGCAGAGGGACCAGGTAGCCTAGTGGAGAACTTTATGACTCAGCTAGCAAGCCGACTGCTGTGATAACTTTAGGGATCACAGACAACAACCACAATTATCTTCGCCGGAGAGGTAGCTATATAGAATCAAGGAAATGCAGAGATAAGACGTTATCCGACAGGATTCGCAGCCGCTTATGTGGGACACTGTTTGTGAAGGTGCTGGAAAGGTAGAATGTGGGAAAATCAGCACAGTGAGACGACCAGTAAAAGGAACACATATAGAAAGGAGTCCTGGAAAGGTGTATTCCAATCTACCTGGGAGTTTGCTGAGCTCCTCACCTGGAGGACACTGCATCTGTGCGCACCAGAACTGTGAGTAAAAGCCTTGGAAACTGCAACTGACTGTCTACTCAAGTTCTTATGCGACGCACACTCCACTCTGCTACATCTCCCAGCACCATTACTCTTTCTACAACATCATCCTGCCCTGAGACCACAAGCTTTACCTGTGGAAAGCTATTCCAACTCTGTGCTGCATCTCACCATCAGTCTCAGAGGATCTGCACCACAGCGCTGGTCACCTCTGACCAGATACCACAAGTGGCGTCACGAATACCTTACTACAAACTCTATCATTCCCTGTAAATATTCCCCCTTTTATTGGACGCCCAGGGCCATTGACCGGGTCACTGCCGCTGTGACACATCCCTTCAATACACCAGCCCGGTACCGAGTATCTCACTGCCCTGGCGGACGATCCATTTTGGCGTCATGAACAGGATATCGAAGCCCGGTATCACCGGGCCCTGTGTGCCTATGCTTAACTGTCTTTTGTGCAAGAAGAATTACTTAAAGCGCTAGAAACTTTGTTGGAGATTGTGAAAGACTATCGCCATATTTGCACCACGAGGCGTGCAGTGAGAAGAAGGGCGTAACGTCGTGGGAGGGGACCCACCAAAGGGCGTGAAAGATATGGTCGCCCAGTCTAAATGTTATTGCACCATAAGGACCTGCCAGTCAGCAAGAGAGATCCGCCTACTGATCCTAAATGGTGGGAGAAAGAGGAAGAAGAAGGTTCTATCCCCTAAAGAAAATGCGGGCACTCCTCCATGCGACGACACAAGAACTATTGAGCAAGATGGCGGCCGGAGGTGACCAGGGTGCGGAGGAGCAGAGGAGAGCTCCTTCCCCAAGCTGGAAGAAGAAGAGCCGCCAGTAGCAATGGTGCAAGCGCTGCCCGACCAGGAGGCAGCGGAGTTCACCAGGCAGCAAAAAGAGGCAGAGGCAATGACACAGTCCTGGTGGAAGGCCTCGCTAGGACGGAGGCAGCCACTGAGGCCGCAATGACCTCTCTGGCGGTCCAGCACTCCGGTCCCGGAGGAAGAAGAACCCGGCCCCGGAACAGCCAGTGAGGCCGAGGACCCGGCCTCCGCGGTTGAAGATTCGCTGGTGGGCCCGCTGCCTACGCCACCAGTCCATGAACCCGGTAGGCAGCGTGCGTCCCTGGATTGGGATCAGCCCTGCGGGCTAGAAGACCGGTTTGGGCCTGTGCTGCAGCCCATTCCCGCCAAGTCCACGATTAGCGGGTGGTAAATCGCTAGTCTCTCAAAGGCCCGGAATTAATCGGGTCCCGGACCAGCAGAACAAGGAAGGAGAACTGGAGGTGCTGGACTGGGACGCCTACGACAAAAAGTTCACCGATCACTGGGAGCAGCAGAGTCGGGAGGAGCAGGCCCGGCGCCAGGAGCAAACCGAACACGACCTGGCAGAGAAGCAGCGGACCCGACAGGAGAGAGGTACGGGTCGGGGCCGCTGCGGCAGGGCGCAGTAGTTGAATTCCATTTCAAGGGAGGATGGGGATTCATAAAGGAACCGCAACTGCTGGTGGAAGTATTTGTGAATCGGCGGGATGTGGAGACCCACCTGAGGGAGGGACACCCAGACCGGGACCCCTACCCAGGGGACTTAGACACGTACACCCGGCACTGGGGCCTCAAGGGCTGGTACACCCTTCATGTCCGCAAACATCCATCCGCCACCGTGCAGGAAGCTGCAGGTGGGACTCCGCCAGAGCCAGCCAGACCCGTTCAGGCTGCAACCCCTCCTCCTTCTCACCCAGGCCGAGGAATATAAGTACTCAAACTGTCAGCACGCAGACGAATGTTGCAGGCCATGACCTATCAGTGCCTGCCACAAGGAGGAATCGTGTCAATGTCGCCCCAGGTGTAGCCACCATCTATGAGTTCTCTGAAGAGGACCAGGTAGTACCAGGTGCTACTTGCAAAAAGAACTGACCCACTACTGCTTAAATATGTCAGTAGATAGTTTTTCCTTAGGTTTTAACTAGTTAACCCGGAAAGGTTTTTGTACCAGTTTGCACGTTGCATTTTATTTTCAAGAACAGTGAGGCCATAAACTGTGTTTGGTCCAAACTTTTATTTGTAAATAGTTATGAACCTATTTAGGTGCTTCCTCTTGGTTTTATTTGAAGCCTGTAGGGTGACTGACACCCTATACTACTGACCGCAGAATAAAAACCCCTTAGGCGCAGCAGAAGAAGTGGTCCACAGAGACCAGTTGTTGCCTTGAAGCCCGCCCAAGGCTTACGTTGAGGGTTTGTGATGGGTCCCTCATGCTACATTAAGAGAAAGAAAGGAAAGTTTTACTGAACTTGAATGAAAAGGTTTTATTGCACTTACAGTCATGGCCAAAAGTTTTGAGAATGACACAAATATTATATTTTCACATGATCTGCTGCCCTCTGGTTTTTATGTGTGTTTGACAGATGTTTTTATCACAGACAGAAATATAATAATTGCAAACATATGAGTAACAAAAGCTTATATTGACAAATAGAATGAGTTAATGCAGCAAGTCAATATTTGCAGTGTTGACCCTTCTTCTTCAGGACCTCTGCAATTCTCCCTGGCATGCTCTCAATCAACTTCTGGACCAAATCCTGACTGATAGCAGTCCATTCTTGCACAATCAATGCTTTCATTTTGTCAGAATTTTTAGGTTTTTGTTTGTCCACCCATCTCTTGATGATTGACCACAAGTTCTCAATGGGATTAAGATCTGGGGAGTTTCCAGGCCATGGACCCAAAATCTCTATGTTTTGTTCCCTGAGCCATTTAGTTATCACCTTTGCTTTATGGCAAGGTGCTCCATCATGCTGGGAAAGGCATTGTTGATCGCCAAACTGCTCTTGGAGGGTTGGGAGAAGTTGCTCTTGGAGGACATTCTGGTACCATTCTTTATTCATGGCTGTGTTTTTAGGCAAGACTGTGAGAGAGCCGATTCCCTTGGCTGAGAAGCAACCCCACACATGAATGGTTTCAGGATGCTTAACAGTTGGCATGAGACAAGACTGGTGGTAGCGCTCACCTTGTCTTCTCCGAATGAGGCGTTTTCCTGATGTCCCAAACAATCGAAAAGGGATTCATCAGAGAAAATAACTTTACCCCAGTCCTCAGCAGTCCACTGCCTGTACCTTTTGCAGAATATCAGTCTGTCCATGATGTTTTTTCTGGAGAGAAGTGGCTTCTTTGCTGCCCTCCTTGAGACCAGGCCTTGCTCCAAGAGTCTCCGCCTCACAGTGTGTGCAGATGCACTCACACCTGCCTGCTGCCATTCCTGAGCAAGCTCTGCACTGCTGGTAGCCCGATCCCGCAGCTGAAACACTTTTAAGAGACGGTACTGGTGCTTGCTGGTCTTTCTTGGGTGCCCTGAAGCCTTTTTGACAACAATGGAACCTCTTTCCTTGAAGCTCTTGATGATACGATAGATTGTTGACTGAGGTGCAATCTTTCTAGCTGCGATAGTCTTCCCTGTTAAGGCCATTTTTGTGCATTGCAATGATGACTGCACGTGTTTCTTTAGAGATAACCATGGTTAACAGAAGAGAAACAATGATGCCAAGCACCAGCCTCCTTTTAAAGTGTCCAGTGGTGTCATTCTTACTTAATCATGACAGATTGATCTCCAGCCATGTCCTCATCAACACCCACACCTGTGTTAATGGAGCAATCACTGAAAAGAGGTTAGCTGGTCCTTTTAAGGCAGGGCTGCAATGATGTTGAAATGTGTTTTGGGGGATAAAGTTCATTTTCTAGCCAAATATTGACTTTGCAAGTAATTGCTGTTAAGCTGATCACTCTTTATAACATTCTGGAGTATATGCAAATTGCCATTAGAAAAAGTGAAGCAGTAGACTTTGTAAAAATTAATATTTGTGTCATTCTCAAAACTTTTGGCCATGACTGTAATTTGAAAACATGTTTAAAGCACTTGAAGATACCCCAGCTGGGATAGTATCTGCCATATACCTCATTATGATTGTGTATTAATAAAAGTGTTATTATATTTGTACATTATGCTTAGAGTGAAGTAAGAATTGTTTTATATTGAAGAATTGTTTTATATTGCAGTCATGGAAGAATACTTGTAGATAATGTGCGTAATAGTTATTGGTAACAGGTACCATTTAGTGTAAATAGGTACAGGTAGTCATTTGAGTATTGAAAGCACTTTTTGTAGAACATGTTTTAAGAATAATAGAAAGTATTGTTGCAGGGACAAAAGAAGTCCAAATTAGGTGGCAAACCACTTAGGCTACTTTCACACTTGCGTTTTTTTGTGATACGTTTCGAGCGCACATAAAATGCACTGAAAAAACACATGCAAACGCTTGTAAACGCTGCGATATTTAGTCGCACCTGCGTGCGCATTACGACAAAAAAACGCAGCGTTTGTATGCGATTGTATGCGATTTCAAGCGTTTTTGCATGCGCTTGCGTTTTTTTGGCGCATTTCACAGGAGGAAAATCCTTGAAAAATTCTTGCAACAGACTCCACCAAAGGGACACCAGTGGGTGTGTGTTATGGGAAATCTTTATATAGAGCCTGTTTACAGCCATTCTTCATATTTGCTTGCATTTGCCTTTGTGAACATGGATCTGCGCTGGAACGCTGGAAGAGTTTTCACTTCAACTTGGATCTGGACATTGCGATGGCTCAGGCTTATGCAGTTGCTTGCCATGAAGAAAGGGAGAGAGAGAGACAGCGAAGACGGCAGCGGTGGCGTTTGTGGGTACATCCGATTGTTGAACTCCGGGAGAGCCGTGGAGCATACCACACCCTCTACAGTGAGCTACAGGCAAACCCCGAGAAATTTACTGACTATACCCGGATGTTTCAAGAAATCTTCAGGGATTTGCTTGCTCGTGTCCAACAATTCATCCGGAGACAGGACACACAGCTCCGTTGGGCGATTCCTCCGGAGGAAAGACTCCTGGTGATATTACGGTACGTAATATTGCTAAACCAATGCCTGCATTATTTTATTTGTTCTGCCATGTACTATTCCAAAGCTGCCATTATTATTTTTCTGCCTTGTAGTAAACAAAGACCTGCTGAATTATTTTTATGCCATGTGCGAATTTTTTTATTTTTGTTAAATGTTTTAAAAAACCATATACAATAATATATTTTTTTGTTCTTTCTCAGATTCCTGGTTACTGGAGAGAGCCTCTCTTCACTCCACTTCAAGTACCGGATTGGTATCTCTACCTTGTCAGGAATTATTGTGGACACCTGCCGGGCATTGTGGAATGTTCTTTGTCCAGATTTTATGCCCCTGCCCACCACCGAAAAGTGGCTAGAAATAGCTGAAAAATTCTGGACAACCTGCAATTTCCCCAACTGTTTGGGAGCAGTTGATGGGAAACACATCCGGATCATCAAACCCAAAAGAACAGGCTCGGAGTACTACAACTACAAAAAGTACTTCTCTACAGTTCTCATGGCCATTGCGGATGCAGACTGTTTTTTTTTTGCAGTGGACATTGGGGCATTCGGCCGTGGGAATGACTCCCAGGCTTTTAAGAACTCAGACATGGGCCGGAGGTTGTATGGCAACCAGTTCAATTTCCCCATGCCACGGCCTCTTCCCCACACCGAAGGTCCGCCACAGCCATTTGTCATGGCTGGGGATGAGGCATTCCAGATGTGCCAACACCTGCTCAAACCCTGCTCCAGCCGGGGCTTGGACCACAACAAAAAAATATTTAAATACAGGCTGACCAGGGCCAGAAGAGCAGTAGAGTGTGCCTTCGGTATGCTTGTTTCCAGATGGCGCATTCTGGGCACAGCAATTCATCTGAAACTGGAAACAGTGGATGAAGTCGTGAAGGCATGTATGTGTGGTGCTACATAATTTTGTGATGGCTAAAGAGCACCCAAACTTTGAACTCGATGATGCAGCTCCTAACCCATTGCCTGAATTCACTCAGCACCCTCTCAGGTCTTCTGTTGAAGTCTGCCAAATAAGGGACCAATTTGCGGCCTACTTCATCTCAGATGTAGGACGGGTGGAATGGCAAGATCAAATGGTGTAAAAAAGTGTTCTTGTCTGTATGTTAATAAAATACCTGTTTTTAAACCTGTACCGAGTGCAGTCTGTGTTTTTTCACTCAAATACAAGAATCAACTGGCCAGGTTTACCAGTGAATTCATGATGCTGTGTTTTTTGAGCATCATGAATTTACTAGTAATCCTGACCAGGTGACTATACATCCACACACACACACAAGTTGTATGACCTTTATCATCTCTCCAGTTTGGGTTCAATTTGCAGCGACGGTGGAGATAAAACAACTAATATTTGTGTCACCTGGCCTGATGTTACAAATAGTGATTTTTGGATGCACTAGCATCTGTCACTCTTTATTATACCTGACCATGTGACTATAAATATTACTTGTACTATCATCACTGTGACTTGATTTTTTTTTTTTTGAGGTGAGTTAGTAATATTTTATTCTAATTATTACGCAGATACAAGTGTAGTACAGGCACTTAAAAGCCTGCGTGATTTTGAGATCTGCCAGTGTTTTCTTCAAATATTTTTTTATTAATTTTCAAACAATTTTATAGAAGGAAGAGAAGAATGGGGAGACAAGAGGTAAAACACGGGCAGGATATCTTAATAGTACAAATAGAGAATTCAAACTATTTACAAAGATATTTAAAGATATTTAAAGAATGCCCATTGGTATATGTGATGTCACAGGATGAGTAAATAAATCTCAAGATCTATTATAAATCTAAAACAGCTAAAGAGCCCAGTAGCCAAGTACTCTCTATAATGCAAGATGTTTTGCATTCCACAAATCCCATTTTATATGGTATTTTTGCAGGAAGTTATTGTTCATAGCAAACCTTTTTTCAATGAAACTGTGGAGTTGAATTGTATTAATAAGGCTACTTTCACATTTGCGCTCGGGCGACCTGCGCCTATCTGCGCACGGCCGCCGCTAAGCTCCGCCCCCGGCCGCGTCTCCTCCCGGCGGCTCCGCCTATGGGCGCATGACGGCGCATACGACCTGTGTACCCTATCTTTATCATTGGGTACGCAGGCCGTGCGCAGTATGCGTTTGACTGCGCATGCGTCCTTTTTGACGGTGCGCCGAGCGCACTAAAATGCAACATGCTAAGTTTTGGTGCGCTCGGCGCAGCGTCAAAAGGACGCATGCGCAGTCAAACGCATACTGCGCACGGCCTGCATACCCAATGATAAAGATAGGTACACAGGTCGCATGCGCCGTCATGCGCCCATAGGCGGAGCCGCCGGG
>JARQOD010009300.1:0-31952 GCA_033576555.1 Oophaga sylvatica | reverse complement strand
CCCCAGATGAGCCTAAACAGTGGAAACCCCCACAAGTGACCCCATTTTGGAAACTAGACCCCTAAGGAACTTATCTAGATCTTTGGTGAGCACTTTGAACCCCCAAGTGCTTCACACAAGTTTATAATGCCCGGGCATGAAAATAAAAAATCCTATTTTTTTCCCACAAAAATTATCTTTTAGTCACTAATTTATTATTTTCCCAAGGGTAACAGGAGAAATTGGACCACATAAGTTGTTGTACAATTTGTCCTGAGTACACTGATACCCCATATGTGGGGGGGAACCACTGTTTGGGCGCACGGCAGAGCTCGGAATGGAAGGAGCACCATTTGACTTTTTCCAACCAAAATTAGCTGGAATTGAGATTGGATGCCATGTTGCATTTGGAGAGCCCCTGATGTGCCTAAACAGTGGAAACCCCCCACAAATGACCCCATTTGGGAAACTAGACCCCCTAAGGAACTTATCTAGACTTTGGTGAGCAATTTGAACCCCCAAGTGCTTCACACAAGTTTATAACGTAGAGCCGTAAAATTTAAAAATCATATTTTTTCCACAAAAATGATCTTTTCACCCCAATTTTTACTTTTCCAAGGGTAACAAGACTCCAAAAGTTATTGTGCAATTTGTCCTGAGTACGCTGATACCCCATATGTGGGGGTAAACCACTGTTTGGGTGCATGGCAGAGTTTGGAAGGGAAGGAGCGCCGTCTGACTTTTTCAACGCAGAATTGGCTGGACGCCATGTCGTGTTTGGAGAGCTCCTGATCTGCATAAACAGTGGAAACCCCATAAATGACACCATTTTGGAAACTAGACCCCTCAAGGAACTTATCTAGATGTGTGGTGAGAACTTTGAACCCCAGGTGTTTCACTAAAGTTTATAACGTACAGCCGTAAAATAAAAAATATATTTTTTTTTTTTACAAAAATGATTTTTTCGCCCCCAATATTTTATTTTCACAAGGGTAACAGAAGAAATTGAAACCCAAAAGTTGTTGTCCAATTTGTCCTGAGTACGCTGATACCCAATATGTGGGAGAAAACTACTGTATGGGCGCACGTCAGGGCTCGGAAGGGAAGTAGTGACGTTTTGGATTGCAGACTTTGATGGAATGGTCTGGGGGTGTCATGTCCCATTTGGAGAGCCCCTGATGCGCCTAAACAGTGGAAACCCCCCACAAGTGACCCCATTTTGGAAAATAGACCCCCACAAGGAACTTGTCTAGATGTGTGGTGAGCACTTTGAACCCCGAAGTGCTTCACAGAAGTTTATAACGCACAGCCGTAAAAATAAAAAATCTTCTTTTTTTTTTTTTGCAAAAATGATTTTTTTGCCCCCAATATTTTATTTTCACAAGGGAAACAGGAGAAATTGGACCCCAAAATTGTTGTCCAATTTGTCCTGAGTACGCTGATACCCAATATGTGGGAGAAAACTACTGTATGGGCGCACGTCAGGGCTCGGAAGGGAAGTAGTGATGTTTTGGATTGCAGACTTTGATGGAATGGTCTGGGGGTGTCATGTCGCATTTGGAGAGCCCCTGATGCGCCTAAACAGTGGAAACCCCCCACAAGTGACCCCATTTTGGAAAATAGACCCCACAAGGAACTTGTCTAGATGTGTGGTGAGCACTTTGAACCCCGAAGTGCTTCACAGAAGTTTATAACGCACAGCCGTAAAAATAAAAAATCTTCTTTTTTTTTTTTGCAAAAATGATTTTTTTGCCCCCAATATTTTATTTTCACAAGGGAAACAGGAGAAATTGGACCCCAAAAGTTGTTGTCCAATTTGTCCTGAGTACGCTGATACCCAATATGTGGGAGAGAAAACTACTGTATGGGCACACGTTGGGGCTCGGAAGGGAAGTAGTGACGTTTTGGATTGCAGACTTTGATGGAATGGTCTGGGGGCGTCATGTCGCATTTGGAGAGCCCTGATGCGCCTAAACTGTGGAAATCCCCAACAAGTGACCCCATTTTGGAAAATAGACCCCACAAGGAACTTATCTAGATGTGTGGTGAGCGCTATGAAGCCCCAAGTGCTTCACAGAAGTTTATAATGTACAGCCGTTAAAAACAAAAAAATATTTTTTTTTGTACAAAAATGATATTTTCGCCCCAGTTTTTTATTTTCCCAAGGGTAACATAAGAAATAGGACAAATTGCACAATAACTCTTGGGGTCCAGAGTACGCTGATACCCCATATGTGGGGATAAACTACTGTTTGGACGCATGGCAGAGCTCAGAAGTGAAGGAGCACCGTTTGACTTTTTCAACGCAGAATTGGCTGGAATTGAGATCAGACGCCATATCACATTTGGAGAGCCCCTGATGTGCCTAAACAGCGGAAACCCCCCCAATTCTAACTCCAACCCTAACCCCAACACACCCCTAACCCTAGTCCCAACCCTAACCACAAACCTAACCCTAACACACCCCTAATCCCAACCCTAACCCTAATCCTAACTTTAGCGCCAACCCTAACCCTAACTTTAGCCGCAACCCTAACCCTAACCCTAATGGGAAAATGGAAATAAATTCTTTTTTTTAATTTTATTATTTTTCCCTAACTAAGGGGGTGATAAAGGGGGGTTTGATTTACTATTTATAGCTGGTTTTTATGATTGGCAGCTGTCACGCTAAAAGACGCTTTTTATTGCAAAAATAGTTTTTTGCATCGCCACATTTTGAGAGCTATAATTTTTGCATATTTTGGCCCACAGAGTCATGTGAGGTCTTATTTTTTGCGGTACGAGTTGACATTTTTATTGGTACCATTTTTGAGCACGTGAAATTTTTTGATCGCTTTTTATTTCGATTTTTGGGAGGTTAGAATGAACAAAAATCAGCAATTCATGAATTTCTTTTTGGGGAGTCGTTTATACCGTTCCGCGTGTGGTAAAATTGATAAAGCAGTTTTATTCTTTGGGTCAGTACGATTACGGCGATATCTCATTTATATAATTTTTTTATGTTTTGGCGCTTTTATAGAATAAAAACAATTTTATATAGAAAATAATTATTTTTGCATCGCTTTATTCTGCGAGCTATAACTTTTTTATTATTTCGCTGATGATGCTGTATGATGGCTCGTTTTTTGCGGGACAAGATGACGTTTTCAGCGGTACCATGTTTTTTTATATCGGTCTTTTTGATCGCGTGTTATTCCACTTTTTGTTCGGCGGTATGATGATAAAGCATTGATTTTTTGCTTCTTTTTTTTTTTTTTTAAGGGGTTCACTAAAGGGGTTAACTAGTGGGACAGTTTTATAGGGGGGGTCGTTACGAACGCGGCGATACCAAATATGTGTACTTTTATTGTTTTGTTTTTTTTATTTACAGGAAGAAATGAATTTATTGGGGAATATTTTTTTTATTATTTTGGATTTTTTTAAACCTGTTATTTATTTTTTTAACTTTTTTACTTTGTCTAGGGTGGGACATCACTGTATTTATCAGATCTGTGTGACAGTGTGACAGCACTCTGTCACACCGGATCGCTAGGCAGTGCAGCAGGTTCAGTGTGCTTCAGCAGGCACTGAGGAACGTCTCCCTCAGGACCGGCGCATCTGATGGTCTGGAGGGAGAAGCTCAGAACGGCGATCATGTCTGAGGTCCATGGGGCCGCAGGGACCCCTGCGATCTCCTGTGCCCAGTACACGCATATGTTTGACGCGGTGTGCAAGGGGTTATGTGTGGGAGCGGTCCGTGACGCTCTGCACACATTCAGGGTGTCAGCTGTGATAATCAGCTGACACCGGCGGGATTAGCTGCGTCCCTCCGGAGGAGCTATCTTGACTAATCATCAGGTAGATGTCACGGTTTTATGAGGATAGGTCTAATGTCAGAGAGGGGTAAGGGAGTGATGACACTGAATATTGTGAAACAAGATGTAGGATACCCTTCAAATTACTTATATTTGTGTCTTTGAAAAAATAATATTTATTACAAATTAACAACCCTGTTCACTAGGTGTGAAAGGCCCCTTTGTGTACTTTATGGTGTTTGCAACCAATGTATTGTATAGGAAGGAAGCGCGTCACATAATGATTTGAGTTTTTGATTAGAATGGAGCAGCACCAATTAGAGAAAATGTCAAGGTGAGGCAGGGACAACGCTCAGCAGACTACAACCAGCAGTGTTGAAGAAGTAACTGTGCGTGATTGCACTCAAAAAAAAACTCGATACTGTGAACATGCACACAACTGTTCACTAGTGTGAAAGGCCCTTTGTGTATTCTATGTGTTTGCAACATGTATTGTATACGGAAGGAAGCGCGTCACTAATAGATTTGAGTTATTGAATAGATGGAGCAGCACATTAGAGAAAATGTCAAGGATGAGGCAGGGACACCGCTCAGCAGACTACAACCACAGGGTTGAAGAAGTAACTGAGTGATTGCCTCAAAAATAACCTCAGACTATGTGAACACTGCACACAACTGTTCACTAGGTGTGAAAGCCCTTTGTTTCTTTATGGGTTTGCACAATGTATTGGATACGGTGGAACGCGTCACACTAATAGATTAGAGTTATTTGAAATAGAATGGAGCAGCACCATAGAGAAAATGTCAAGGTGAGGCAGTGACACACGTCAGAGACTACAACCAGCAGTGGTTGAAGAACTAATGGAGCGTGATCTGCACTCAAAAAATAAACTCAAGACTACAGTGAACACTGACACAACTGTTCACTAGTGTGAAAGGCCCCTTTGTTACTTCTATAGTGTTTGCAACAATGTATTGGATACGGATGAGCGCGTCACACTAATAGATTTGAGTTATTTGAATAGAATGGAGCAGCACCAATTAGAGAAAAATGTCAAGGATGAGGCAGGGACACACGCTCACAGACTACAACCAGCAGTGTTGAAGAAGTAACTGTAGCGTGATCTGCACTCAAAAATATTAACCTCAGACTACTGTGAACACTGCACACAACAGTTCACTAGGTGTGAAAGGCCCCTTTGTGTACTTCTATGGTGTTTGCAACAATGTATTGTATACGGAAGAAGCGCGTCACACTAATAGATTAGAGGTATATGAAATAGAATGGAGCAGCACCAATTAGAGAAAATGTCAAGGATGAGGCAGGGACACACGTCAGCAGACTACAACCAGCAGTGGTTGAAGAAGAAACTGTAGCGTGATTGCACTCAAAAAATATAAACTAGACTACTGTGAACACTGCACCAACTGTTCATAGGTGTGAAAGGCCCTTTGTGTACTTCTATGTGTTTGCAACCAATGTATTGTATACGGAAGGAAGCGCGACACTAATAGATTGAGTTATTTGAATAGAATGGAGCAGCACAATTAGAGAAAAATGTCAAGGATGAGGCAGGGACACAGCTCAGCAGACTACAACAGCAGTGGTTGAAGAAGTAACTGAGGTGATCTGCATCAAAAAATAAACTCAGACTACTGTGAACACTGCACACAATGTTCACTAGGTGTGAAAGGCCCCTTTGTGTACTTTATGTGTTGCAACCAATGTATTGGTACGGAAGGAAGCGCGTCACACTAATAGATTTGAGTTATTTGAAATAGAATGGAGCAGCACAATTAGAGAAAAATGTCAAGGATGAGGCAGGACACACGCTCAGCAGACTACAACAGCAGTGGTTGAAGAAGTAACTGTAGGTGATCTGCACTCAAAAAATATAAACCTCAGACTACTGTGAACATGCACACAACGTTCACTAGGTGTGAAGGCCCTTTGTGTACTTCTATGGTGTTTGCAACCAATGTATTGTTACGAAGGAAGCGCGTCCACTAATAGATTGAGTATTTGAATAGAATGGAGCAGCACCAATTAGAGAAAAATGTCAGGATGAGGCAGGGACACATGCTCAGCAGACTACAACCAGCAGTGGTTGAAGAAGTAACTGTAGCATGATCTGCACTCAAAAAATATAACCTCAGAATACTGTGAACACTGCACACAACTGTTCATAGGTGTGAAAGGCCCTTGGTACTTCTATGTGTTGCAACCAATGTATTGTATACGGATGGAAGCGCGTCACACTATAGATTTGAGTTATTTGAATAGAATGGCGCAGCACCAATTAGAGAAAATGTCAAGGATGAGGCAGTGACACAGCTCAGCAGACTACAACCAGCAGTGGTTGAAGAAGTAATGTAGCGTGATCTGCACTCAAAAAATATAAACCTCAGACTACTGTGAACATGCACACAATGTTCACTAGGTGTGAAAGGCCCCTTTGTGTACTTCTATGGTTTTGCAACCAATGTATTGTGTACGGAAGGAAGCGCGTCACACTATAGATTGAGTTATTTGAATAGAATGGAGCAGCACCAATTAAAGAAAATGTCAAGGATGAGGCAGGGACACACGCTCAGCAGACTACAACCAGCAGTGGTTGGAGAAGTACTGTAAGTGATCTGCACTCAAAAAATATAAACCTCAGACTACTGTGAACACTGCACACAACTGTTCACTAGGTGTGAAAGGCCCTTTGTTTACTTCTATGGTGTTGCAACCAATGTATGGATACGATGGAAGCGCGTCACACTAATAGATTAGAGTTATTTGAAATAGAATGGAGCAGCACCAATTAGAGAAAAATGTCAAGGATGAGGTAGTGACACACGCTCAGCAGACTACAACCAGCAGTGGTTGAAGAACTAACTGGAGCGTGATCTGCACTCAAAAAATCAAAACCTCACAGACTACAGTGAACACTGCACACAACTGTTCACTAGCTGTGAAAGGCCCCTTTGTGTACTTCTATAGTGTTTGCAACCAATGTATTGGATACGGATGGAAGCGCGTCACACTAATAGATTTGAGTTATTTGAAATAGAATGGAGCAGCACCAATTAGAGAAAAATGTCAAGGATGAGGCAGTGACACACGCTCAGCAGACTACAACCAGCAGTGGTTGAAGAACTAACTGGAGCGTGATCTGCACTCAAAAAATCAAAACCTCACAGACTACAGTGAACACTGCACACAACTGTTCACTAGCTGTGAAAGGCCCCTTTGTGTACTTCTATAGTGTTTGCAACCAATGTATTGGATACGGATGGAAGCGCGTCACACTAATAGATTTGAGTTATTTGAAATAGAATGGAGCAGCACCAATTAGAGAAAAATGTCAAGGATGAGGCAGGGACACACGCTCATCAGACTACAACCAGCAGTGGTTGAAGAAGTAACTGTAGCGTGATCTGCACTCAAAAAATATTAACCTCAGACTACTGTGAACACTGCACACAACTGTTCACTAGGTGTGAAAGGCCCCTTTGTGTACTTCTATGGTGTTTGCAACCAATGTATTGTATACGGAAGGAAGCGCGTCACACTAATAGATTTGAGTTATTTGAAATAGAATGGAGCAGCACCAATTAGAGAAAAATGTCAAGGATGAGGCAGGGACACACGCTCAGCAGACTACAACCAGCAGTGGTTGAAGAAGTAACTGTAGCGTGATCTGCACTCAAAAATATAAACCTCAGACTACTGTGAACACTGCACACAACTGTTCACTAGGTGTGAAAGGCCCCTTTATGTACTTCTATGGTGTTTGCAACCAATGTATTGTATACGGAAGGAAGCGCGTCACACTAATAGATTTGAGTTATTTGAAATAGAATGGAGCAGCACCAATTAGAGAAAAATGTCAAGGATGACGCAGGGACACACGCTCAGCAGACTACAACCAGCAGTGGTTGAAGAAGTAACTGTAGCGTGATCTGCACTCAAAAAATATAAACCTCAGACTACTGTGAACACTGCACACAACTGTTCACTAGGTGTGAAAGGCCCTTTGTGTACTTCTATGGTTTTTGCAACCAATGTATTGTATACGGAAGGAAGCGCGTCACACTAATAGATTAGAGGTATTTGAAATAGAATGGAGCAGCACCAATTAGAGAAAAATGTCAAGGATGAGGCAGTGACACACGCTCAGCAGACTACAACCAGCAGTGGTTGAAGAACTAACTGGAGCGTGATCTGCACTCAAAAAATCAAAACCTCACAGACTACAGTGAACACTGCACACAACTGTTCACTAGCTGTGAAAGGCCCCTTTGTGTACTTCTATAGAGTTTGCAACCAATGTATTGGTTACGGATGGAAGCGCGTCACACTAATAGATTTGAGTTATTTGAAATAGAATGGAGCAGCACCAATTAGAGAAAAATGTCAAGGATGAGGCAGGGACACACGCTCAGCAGACTACAACCAGCAGTGGTTGAAGAAGTAACTGTAGCGTGATCTGCACTCAAAAAATATAAACCTCAGACTACTGTGAACACTGCACACAACTGTTCACTAGGTGTGAAAGGCCCCTTTGTGTACTTCTATGGTGTTTGCAACCAATGTATTGTATACGGAAGGAAGCGCGTCACACTAATAGATTTGAGTTATTTGAAATAGAATGGAGCAGCACCAATTAGAGAAAAATGTCAAGGATGAGGCAGGGACACACGCTCAGCAGACTACAACCAGCAGTGGTTGAAGAAGTAACTGTAGCGTGATCTGCACTCAAAAATATAAACCTCAGACTACTGTGAACACTGCACACAACTGTTCACTAGGTGTGAAAGGCCCCTTTGTGTACTTCTATGGTGTTTGCAACCAATGTATTGTATATGGAAGGAAGCGCGTCACACTAATAGATTTGAGTTATTTGAAATAGAATGGAGCAGCACCAATTAGAGAAAAATGTCAAGGATGAGGCAGGGACACACGCTCAGCAGACTACAACCAGCAGTGGTTGAAGAAGTAACTGTAACGTGATCTGCACTCAAAAAATATAAACCTCAGACTGCTGTGAACACTGCACACAACTGTTCACTAGGTGTGAAAGGCCCCTTTGTTTACTTCTATGGTGTTTGCAACCAATGTATTGGATACGGATGGAAGCGCGTCACACTAATAGATTAGAGTTATTTGAAATAGAATGGAGCAGCACCAATTAGAGAAAAATGTCAAGGATGAGGTAGTGACACATGCTCAGCAGACTACAACCAGCAGTGGTTGAAGAACTAACTGGAGCGTGATCTGCACTCAAAAAATCAAAACCTCACAGACTACAGTGAACACTGCACACAACTGTTCACTAGCTGTGAAAGGCCCCTTTGTGTACTTCTATAGTGTTTGCAACCAATGTATTGGATACGGATGGAAGCGCGTCACACTAATAGATTTGAGTTATTTGAAATAGATGGAGCAGCACCAATTAGAGAAAAATGTCAAGGATGAGGCAGTGACACACGCTCAGCAGACTACAACCAGCAGTGGTTGAAGAACTAACTGGAGCGTGATCTGCACTCAAAAAATCAAAACCTCACAGACTACAGTGAACACTGCACACAACTGTTCACTAGCTGTGAAAGGCCCCTTTGTGTACTTCTATAGTGTTTGCAACCAATGTATTGGATACGGATGGAAGCGCGTCACACTAATAGATTTGAGTTATTTGAAATAGAATGGAGCAGCACCAATTAGAGAAAAATGTCAAGGATGAGGCAGGGACACACGCTCATCAGACTACAACCAGCAGTGGTTGAAGAAGTAACTGTAGCGTGATCTGCACTCAAAAAATATTAACCTCAGACTACTGTGAACACTGCACACAACTGTTTACTAGGTGTGAAAGGCCCCTTTGTGTACTTATATGGTGTTTGCAACCAATGTATTGTATACGGAAGGAAGCGCGTCACACTAATAGATTTGAGTTATTTGAAATAGAATAGAGCAGCACCAATTAGAGAAAAATGTCAAGGATGAGGCAGGGACACATGCTCAGCAGACTACAACCAGCAGTGGTTGAAGAAGTAACTGTAGCGTGATCTGCACTCAAAAAATATAAACCTCAGACTACTGTGAACACTGCAGACAACTGTTCACTAGGTGTGAAAGGCCCTTTGTGTACTTCTATGGTGTTTGCAACCAATGTATTGTATACAGAAGGAAGCGCGTCACACTAATAGATTTGAGTTATTTGAAATAGAATGGAGCAGCACCAATTAGAGAAAATGTCAAGGATGAGGCAGGGACACATGCTCAGCAGACTACAACCAGCAGTGGTTGAAGAAGTAACTGTAGCATGATCTGCACTCAAAAAATAGAAACCTCAGACTACTGTGAACACTGCACACAACTGTTCACTAGGTGTGAAAGGCCCCTTTGTGTACTTCTATGGTGTTTGCAACCAATGTATTGTATACGGAAGGAAGCGCGTCACACTAATAGATTTGAGTTATTTGAAATAGAATGGAGCAGCACCAATTAGAGAAAAATGTCAAGGATGAGGCAGGGACACACGCTCAGCAGACTACAACCAGCAGTGGTTGAAGAAGTAACTGTAGCGTGATCTGCACTCAAAAAATATAAACCTCAGACTACTGTGAACACTGCACACAACTGTTCACTAGGTGTGAAAGGCCCCTTTGTGTACTTATATGGTGTTTGCAACCAATGTATTGTATACGGAAGGAAGCGTGTCACACTAATAGATTAGAGGTATTTGAAATAGAATGGAGCAGCACCAATTAGAGAAAAATGTCAAGGATGAGGCAGTGACACACGCTCAGCAGACTACAACCAGCAGTGGTTGAAAAACTAACTGGAGCGTGATCTGCACTCAAAAAATCAAAACCTCACAGACTACAGTGAACACTGCACACAACTGTTCACTAGCTGTGAAAGGCCCTTTGTGTACTTCTATAGTGTTTGCAACCAATGTATTGGATACAGATGGAAGTGCGTCACACTAATAGATTAGAGTTATTTGAAATAGAATGGAGCAGCACCAATTAGAGAAAAATGTCAAGGATGAGGCAGTGACACACGCTCAGCAGACTACAACCAGCAGTGGTTGAAGAACTAACTGGAGCGTGATCTGCACTCAAAAAATCAAAACCTCACAGACTACAGTGAACACTGCACACAACTGTTCACTAGCTGTGAAAGGCCCCTTTGTGTACTTCTATAGTGTTTGCAACCAATGTATTGGATACGGATGGAAGCGCGTCACACTAATAGATTTGAGTTATTTGAAATAGAATGGAGCAGCACCAATTAGAGAAAAATGTCAAGGATGAGGCAGTGACACACGCTCAGCAGACTACAACCAGCAGTGGTTGAAGAACTAACGAGCGTGATCTGCACTCAAAAAATCAAAACCTCACAGGCCACAGTGAACACTGCACACAACTGTTCACTATCTGTGAAAGGCTCCTTTGTGTACTTCTATAGTGTTTGCAACCAATGTATTGGATACGGATGGAAGCACGTCACACTGATAGATCACTGGTAATTTCAATTGAATGGAGCAGCACCAATTCCACAAAATAAAATAAAAAAAAAGAGTCAGTGAGTGACACGTGCAGATGACTACAAACAGCGTTGGATGCAGAGCAAACTGCAGCGTCACCTGCACTCACACACACACCTTGCACAGAGCTGTGAAAACAACACTGCAAGGAAAAAGGATGATTTACACAGCGGTTTCTCAAATAGCCTGCCTACAGAACAATTCACAAAAACGCTATCTGTAACTGTCCCTCAGAGTCAGCAGAGCAGCGTTCTGTCCCTAACTGAATTCACAGCACAGTGACGCTAAAATGGCGGCGGCGCCTTTTATAGTGCATTCTGACATCATTTCAGCAGCCAATCACAGCCATGCCATTAGTTAACATGACCGCAGCATTACAGGATGTGCCCACACTTCGTAGGATTCCTCATTGGCTGACTAAAATCACAGTGCCTCTCAAAGAATTATGGGAACTTCCGATTCCGGTATACGATATAGGAAAAATATCGGAACTGAGTATCGGAATTCCGATACAGCGAATATCGGCCGATACCCGTTACTTGCGGTATCGGAATGCTCAACACTACTCATGGTATTATACTTTGAAAAATTCAAATATTGTAAATTCACTTGTGCTGGTGAAAGGATGGTGGAGTGTAGATGCAGGACACCGCAGAGTAATAGTTAACAGTCAGTGTCAATCTTGCAGGTAGGAGGAATATTTGGGATTCAGAAGACATACAGTTCCTGGTTACAGTGAGTCAGCAGTTAGTGTGTAGATCAAATAGAAGAAGGAAGTGGGTCAGCTTAGGAGGTGTGGGTAATAGGAAGATTGTTGAGGTAGTGAGTCGCACGTACCAGGGCTTTGGGGTACTCGGCACCGAGCCCGTTCACTTTACTGGGGGATGTCACGGGTAGCGCAGCTTGGTCCGTTGCCCTGGGCGCTCACTAAAAAGGGGATATTTACAGGGGATTGTAGAAATGTTCGTGACGCCACCTGTGGTTCCTGGTCAGTGTGACCAGCGCTGCAGTGTAGATCCTCTGAGGGTTTGGGCAGCAAGATGTTGAGTCTCCCACAGGCGAGACTGATCCCTCGGAGTATATGGCGGTGTAGGGTGCAGGAGCAATAATGCAGACACACACAAGACAGTCTCTTTCGGTACCTTTACTGGGTGTAGATTCAGGCACGTCCCGGGAAGCTGTCAGGGTGGAGGATGCATGTCCAGTAATCCACTGAGTAGGTGTAGGGCCTCCTTACGTCTTTATATGTGTGAGTTTCTAACTTGCATAAAACAAAGTTTAACTCCGTCTTCCTTGCTACGCCCGGCTGATCTTGTGGTGGAGCCTTCTTGTGGACAGAACTAAGTCTCTATATGCAGTGCACTGCTAGACTCCTGTTCTCCTGACCCCAGTTACGTATCAGCACAATTGGGCCCCTGCGATCTGGAATCCAGCAGGGTCTCCGGTTTCTCCCACTAGTCATGAAGAAGCTAGTAAGCTCGGACCCGGTGTCCGGTAGTGCAGAGTGGAGGTCAGCTATCAATGCTGTCGACCTCTGTCACTCTCTCTTTCTTCTTTCTCCACTTGCCTGTCGCCCTACTCACACCTTTAACATAAGCACAATGGGATAACAGTTTCTCTCAGCTCTGCTGCTCTTCAGCTCTGCTGCTCTCAGACTGCTGCTCTTAGACTACGGACTGCAGACTGAGCTCTCTGAGATGACTAGCTGACTGACCTCTCTGAGGTGGCTGCACTGAACTGAACTCAACTGCCTTGTTCCCATCTCCACACCCTTATATACCTGCGTACTCTTCAAGGGCTCCCTCTGGTGGCACCAGGAAAATGTGGAGTGTGAATGAATATCGGGTGATTGTGAATTACCTTTCATGCATCCGCCAGGGTAACATGTGGCTCCAGAGCTCAGCTGGGCTACACAGTAGCAAGCCCTGAAAGGAACTGTACTGGAGAAGAAGTGGAAAAAATACCCACACAGCCGGAAAATCCTTGACACTAACAAAAAAATATATTTAGAATTGAGAGTCCTTAGTGGTTGATACCTTTTAATGGCTAACTAAAAGGTATCAACCACTGAGGACTCTCAATTCTAAATATTTTTCTATCTACTGGCTAACACGGTACAAAGATATACATCTTTCCTGTGACACTGACAAGTGAGCCTGACTGGAAGGAGCCAGCTGTATAGCGTATGGCCTGAAGTCAGAAATACAGATGTGGGTTATGGAGGCAAGGCAGCTAGTAAAGGAGTGGTGCTGAAGAAAAAACATGCAAGCCAGTCCTGTAAGCATAGAAACAAGACTAGCTTGACCAGATTGGTCCATAAGTACTATTGCAGTGGAAAAGATAAAAAAGTAACATGGAGATGGAGAGTTCAAGAAGATACTTGTGTTGTTTTACTGAAAAATACTTTGCAAGCTCTGTGCTACCACTACTAACTAATAAGTCTGTGCCTCTGTTAAAGCAGAGTAAGAAGTGAAAACCAAGCATTGCACCTGCTACCTACTGTATACATTGCTTTCTAAATTATTATGCAAATTGGATTTGTGTCATAAAGATGTAACTTTTTTTGTTTTTGAAATAAACTAATGGACGGTTTGGTGTCTAAGGGCTCTTTGGATCACTGAAATCAATATTGATCACCTGTGATAATTAGTTTGCCAGGAGGCGCCCATTTAAAGGAAAACTACTTAAGGAGGACGTTCCACATTATTAAGCAGCCATAGGTTTCAAGCAATATGAGAAAGAAAAATGATCTCTCTGCCACTGAAAAGCATCAAATATTTCAAAGTCTCGGACAAGGTGTGAAAATATCAGCTATTTCATGAATACTGTGAAAAGATTTGTGGCTGATACAGATGGATTTCTGCATATAAAACAATAATATAATCACAGAAAATTGCCCAATCTTATCTTTTATTCCCTATTACGGGTAATATACCACAGTATAACTATGTCTCTTTTATGTCAACCAAAAATGAAAAAATTGGTACCACACAATGGTATATCAATTGTAAAATCACATCCTTTACTAACATAAAAACAAAATACAAAGAAAAGTGCTAGACAAAGATAAAGAGAGACTTAGCAGTCCATGGGAAATCCCACTTCAGCAGAATAAATCAATGTCATTGACCCAAAAAACACCCACACCATGTAAATGTGCAGCAACAATAGTATAGGGAAAGCAAACACCCATTATGTCCGTAATTATGCAATTAACTATCACAGGCATATATTGCTTAGAATAACTAGTGTGCAGCTAGCTCCCTATGAATCCTCCAAACAGCGCTTGACATGTAAAAAGTTAAAAGATGTATGGCCAATGATCTCTAGTACCTACCAATATGAGCTGGTGGAGATCCCCGGACATCCCTCAGCCCCGACGCGCTTTTCGCACAGCTTCTTCGGGAGGCACTTCCCTCTATATCTTTGTTTAGGTTGTGGACAAATAGGAGGTTTATGCACAACTAAAAGCCTTTGCAGAATCCTACACCTTAAGATTCACCGGTTTCTAGAGGCAACAGCAGCTTCAAATACCTGTATGCTGCTTTGTAAAGGTATTTTAGCAGCTTCTCTCATTTATCCAGCTGAAACCTTCCTTATTCTTTTATATGTCACTTTTATGGTAACCAAAAATGAAAAAATTGGTACCACACAATGGTATAACAATTGTAAAATCACATCCTTTATTAACATAAAAACAGAATACAAAAGAAAGGTACAACCAAAATGGGGCTCTCAAGCTGAAATAGTTGCAGTGGGTCCAGACATACAGTGGCTTGGGAAAGTATTCACCCCTTAGTATTTTTCATGTTTCGCCTCCTCACAACCTGAAATTTGACTGTTTTTTGAGGGTTTCCATCAGTTCATGTAAAGAACATGCCTACAAATGTAAACATTTTGTTTTCTTTTTTTGTGAAGCAAACAAAAAATAGGACAAAATAACTGAAAACTTCAGTGTGCATAACTATTCACCCCCCCTAAAGTCAGTACTTTTGTAGAGCCTCATTTTGCGACAACTACAGCTGCAAGCCGCTTTGGATAACGCTCTATTAGCTTTTCACATCTTGCTGCCGGGATTTTTGCCCATTCCTCAAAGCAAAACTGCTCCAGCTCCTTCAAGTTATATGGTTTCTTCTAGTGAACAGCAATCTGCAAGTCTGACCACAGATTCTCAATTGGATTAAGGTCTGGACTTTGACTAGGCTACTCCAAAACATTTAGTGTTGATTGGTTGCTATGGGCATAACAGGAGACTAGTGTTGAGCGATACGATACTGCAAATATCGGGTATCGGCCGATATTAGCTGTATCGGGCTTTCGATTCCGAGTACCGATATTTTCGTCATATCGGATACCGGAATCGGATTTGTCACTGTCACTGTGAGTGTCCGTTGGTCGGGTCTGTCAGGAGTCAGCGGCACTTACCTGGCAGAAGATCTCCGGCGGTCACGTCCTGGACTGCTTGATGGCCGCCATTATCTTCTCCCTGGCGGTCACATGCAGTTTTTCGCGATAACTGCAGTGACTGCAGGGTAATCCCGGCCGTAAACCAGTCAGATGATGTCACCGCCGGGGAAGCAGGTAATCAGCTGTGCTGCGCCGGGATGACAGGCTCTGCCTGTCATTCTGATGTAGCAGAGCTGGATCGTCGTGGGACACTCGTTACTATGGACTGCGTCGGACAGGTGGTATACTGCTGTTTTTTTTTTTCATTTTTTTACAGGAGATCGATGGCGTCGCAGGATGAGACTGTAATAAAAGTAATGAAAACTGTGTTGTGTTTTTTATTAAATTAAAAAAATTTTTTATGAACATTCACCCGTCCGGGTACATCAACAATTTAACTATTTACATACAGGGACCCTGTCCGGGTTATTTATAATTCTTTGGCAGGGGTGTTCCAGGTACCACCTGGTACTCTTCTGATGCTTGCCAAACATCCGAGACACCAAGGACCACCAGGACCTGATGACGTCGTGTGGCCTGTACAGTCAAGTCGTGACCCGCTATCTGTGTCTGTGTGGCCACCTCTTTCATCTCCCTCTGGGTCTGGAGCCCTATGTCCCGGACTGAACGAACCGCAGGGGGCCTAACAGGCGCCGGGTACGGGCCAGCTATACTTATCATGTCCATAGCTGGGGCTGCTGAGGAGACCACTGAGGGAGGCTGGGGAGATTTACGGCGTGGGGTGGGCACTTGTGCAGAGGCCTGGATGTGGGAGGCTGAAGGCTCCGAGGGTCTCACAGGTTCCTGACACTCTGGGGAGTAGGGGTCGCACCTGGTAACATTTAGGGCGTACCATCCATTGTAACCCCAGTGTCGGGTGTAAGTCACCAAGTCTCCTGGCAACAGGTCCCTCCCCGGGTGTCCTTCTGGGAGGTGAGTCTCCACGTCCCGCCGGGTCACAAAAACTTCTAAATAAAGTCCAGGCTCCTGGATGAAGCCCCAACCACCTTTCAATTTAAAGCTCCGTACTGCACCCTTACGCCGCGGCTCCCACAGGGTTCCTTTATCTTTTCTCATCCGGTCCTTATCTGCCCGGTCCTTCTCCAGGTGACGTTGCCGAAGCTTTTGGGATTCTCGCTGCTCCCTTTGTCGCTCTGCTTCCCGCTCCCAACGTCTCCACTCTTCCTCCTGACGCCGGTTGTAATTCTCCTCCACCAGCTGCTCCATGTCTCCACCATCAAACTGCAGCTTATGATGTCCGGTTTGCGGCAGCTCTCCTGGCGCCCCCCAGTCCTGGCGGCGCTCACCTGCGGAGGAAGCAGCCGGCTCTGGAACAGATGACAGTCGGGGCTCCGGTACAGACAGGTAGACCTCTGGTGCCTGCGCGGCCTCCTCCATGAGGACGGGTGTCGCTTCTTCTGTCTCAGCGACGGGGGCAGACAGCGGGATCTGGGGTGCTGCCGGTGCAGAGTTTTTTGCAGGAACGGGTGCCTCCACTGCGACAACGTCAACCGGATCACATTGCAAGGGCTGGGATGCCCGCACGGACTCCTCTACTAGAACGGGTGCCTCACCTTCCGGTACAGACACTTCAGGTAAGAGGGATTGGCGCCGCTCCAAGTTTAGTTTTAGGGCACGCCAGCTGGCTTCCATCCTGGCGACCTCCTCCCGGTGCCGGGCCAGGCCTCTTAGGGTATCCTCCGCTTCTTGCAGCGTAGGAGGGTTTCCAGGCCGGGTGCCCAACGGTGGTTCCGTGGCGATCGGGTCGCTTCCGTGGGGGGAGAGCTCTGACTGCTCCATCCTTCACACTTCTGCTCGTGTCCATTAGCCATCTCTGCCAAGTCACATGTGTCATTAGCATCTGGAGAGGGCCCCTCTTTTGTAGGGAGGCGGGACCTTCGTGTTAGTTTCCGCACACTGAGGAGGATGAGGAGGCGGAACTCAAGAGCTGTGGGGCACGATCTTACATTGCAGTACCATTTAGAGTGGGTGGCCATCGTTTTCGAGCCACTGAGTGAGTGTACACCCACGAAGAGCACGCCCTTCTTCTTCATCAGTGCCTCGTCGTGACGCAGATATGGCGGAAAAATGGCAAATACATTCTCTGATGATTTTAGCAATTCTCAAGCACAAAACCAGTTCAATTCAGGCACACAGGACTCGCTTATAGCGAGCTACAGAATCCTGTTCGTGATGCCCAAGTTGAGTCGCACAGAGCCAGAGGTTTTGGGGGTACTCGGCACCGAGCCCGTCGACTTCTATGGGGTATGTCACGGCTTTACCCGGCAATTGAATCAGAGTCTATTTTACTATGTAGAAGTGTATAAACTATAAATATATGTATATATATATGTCACAATGACATGTATATATATATATATATATATATGTATTCTATGTGTGTATATTTTGTGTTTACAACGAAAGAAAGGGTTTTTTTTGTTGCGATTTTTTGTTCCCATAGACTTACATTGGACTTCCGGAATCGGAATCGGATATCGACGATATTTAGTGATATCGGCGATACCATTCCGATACGATATTTTTAGATATCGAGCAGTATCGCTCAACACTACAGGAGACAAACTCATGGTGTGACCACCATCCTCTCCTGACTTAGACAATATGGAGAACCTTTGGAGTATACTCAAGCATAAAATATGAGGGTGATAGGCAGTTTACATCAAAGCAACAGCTCTGGGAGGCTTTTTTGACATCCTGCAAAGAAATTCAAGAAGAAACTATACAAAAACTCACAAGTTCAGTTGATACAAGTATTGGCCAGGTGATATCAAAGAAGAGGTCCTATTTTAACATTTATTTTGGCCTTTTAAGATGTTTTTGATTCAAAAAACTTTTATTTTATTAAATGTGATCTTTTAAATCTGCAAATTCAACAAATGACAATTTTCAGCTTTTTACAACCTATAAAATGTTTGGAAACTCTATTGTGCATAATTTGGAACAGTGCTTTTTAAGATTTTTTTTAAGCTAAGAAAAAAATACTCTTATCGTTGGGATATTTGTTCAATAAAATTTGATTTATGCTCTATTGGTTCATGATATGAACACTATACTTAACTCATTTGCATCGACCCTTTAGGAAAATCAGAGAAAAATAGCATTTGCATAATAAACGTATTGTATATGTTATGCATGTTGCAACAGTAAAGACTGAGGTTGCTGGGACCTGTAATGCCAGGCGGTATGGAATTATGGGTGCGTGCTGTCAAGCTGGAGTAATTACCTCATTGGTTTGACCCTTTGGACAGCATCACACCTTAGAAATACTCCCAAACTAGTGCTGAGATCTGCCAGCTATAGTCAGTCTACTCTGGTTTAAGTATGTGTAGGGAGGTGGACTGTTTTTCCCTGTTCATGCTCCTAAATACAGCAGACGTTCTTCCAGTTTAATATGTAAAATAATGTTTATCTAATGTAATGTATTATGGTGTATGTAAAGTCTTAATTCATAAATGTGAGTGTAGCATAGGATAAGCTTAGTAGCATAAGATATAGAATACGGATAATAGGTGTTGCATATAAGATAGGAAATGGTTAAGGATAGAAGAAGCCCAATGGGTGGGCACTAGGGTCAAGAAAAGAAGGACACTTCCTGGTTAGGAGCAGACAAGCGGCAGACGCTGCGTCTTCCTCCAGGCACGTACACACATCCAGGTCCCCTGGCTTACTTTCCATTGGGGTTTTTCCTCTTTAACGCCCACACTCTTGTAAAAGTGACCATAAGGAGACGTGCCTCACTAAATATCCACAGGATTCCCATGAATCCCTGACACTCCTGTATAGCTTGTAAGTGATAAAGGCCAAATGTGGTCGATAAGTTTTGCCTGACTACATTAAAAGTTAAAAAAAATTCATCTTTAAGTTGAGTGCCTAGTTTATTTTTATTACTTCCTGGTTATTGAGAGTTCAGTGTCAGTTAGTGAAGTGCATAGTTGCCACGCTCGGGTGCGGTGGACTGCTAGAGGCAGCATGGGCCAACTGTTCGAGTCAGTGAGAGGCTGAATAGAGTGCTCTGATGAACATACCACTACGTCTGGAGCTTAGTGCTCGGGCCAGGTGCGAAAGAGTGGGCCTGGTGTTCTCACATAACGAGGTCGGTGGACGTGGAATTATGTGGAGGGCAGTTGACCAGTCCCCGCTGCTCTGCCGAAGTGGACAATGAATCCCTGAGGCTGATTGTGTCAGCGGGATTGGGGATAGTCCAGGATGAACAGGTGACAGGACTGAAGAGGCGTTGTACTAACAAGCAAGGAAGTGTGAATTGCTGTACCCTATTCCACCTGTACCCACCTGATGAACTTGGACTGTATAGTAAATGTTTGACTAGTATAAAGAACTTGGTGTCCCTTGAATTGTGTGCGGCTTACTCTGCTGAACTTTACATATTTGCTGGGTGAAGAAAAACAAAGTTATGTATTAAAACATATGTAATCAATATATGACTTTATTAAAGTTTTACCAAAGCTGACTGTAAGTTTACAAAACCAGTTTTATTTAAAACATGACATATCAAGGAAACATAAACTGAAGCAGAAAAAAACAAGATAAAAATCGCATATAAAAAAATACACTCAAAAATGAAATGAAAAAAATGCAAGTGACATAATTTAGCTAGTTGGTGCAGAAATGCAGAAAATCAGGAGAGTCAAAAATGCACCAAATATTCATCATGGGAACTTAGTGCAATGGTGTTTTCCAGCCTATGAATGCATCAGGAGCTACGGGGATCAGTAATGGTGAGTTTCTTTTCTTTTATTATTTTTAATGAGTCTGAGTCATTTAAACAATAAATTAAGATATATGTGCTGCAGTTAGGCATCAAAAGCTTGTTTATAATCATGAAAACATAAGAACTATTTGCTAACACATTATTAAACATGTTGTTTTTCTGAACAGATAGTTGCTACTGGAATATGTAGATCAGATGACAATGTAGTGGGAGGATTAATGAAAGAAAGCAAGTATCCAGTGATTTTAGGCCACGAAGCTGCTGGTATTGTAGAGAGCATTGGAGATGGAGTAACTACTGTGAAGCCTGGTAAGTTCCACAAAGCAAATGTTGAACCCATTAATCAAATGTAGGATTGTACATTAAGATTTAAGACCTCATTCCGACAATTGTGTTTCATGTACAAGTTCAATAAGTGATTTACACAGACAGAATTCATATTAAAGTCTGTGGAACTATTAACATGTCCAAGAATTTTTGAAGAGTGAATTGTAATCAAAAACAGGGAATTTTTTGATAGAGTCTATTTGTCCATAACATTCTCAGACAGTACTTGTATGCAGGGCCACCATTAAGGGCAGGTAGACGATTCAGCACTCTAGGGCCCCGTTCCTCCAGGGGCCCTCAGCCAGTGACCCCTACCACATGACTGCTTTGGGCCCTGAGTAAGAGGGGCCCAGTGCCGCCTTTCCCCTCCCCCCGCGTCGCGCATTCAACTTATCGGCATCACGGCATCATAGATGCCAATAGAGCTGAAAGCAGTGATGGAGGAGAGAGTCATGTGACGCTCCCTCTTCCATCACTCTCTCTCTGCCTGTGACTCAGCGTGTGCCAGCAGTGGAGCTGATGAGACGCTGAGATGTTCTGCAGAAGCTGGGCATTGGGAGAAGGAGAGGTAAGTATTATGTGTGTGCTACACAATGCTGTGTGTGGGGGGACTGCATTATACTGTGTGTGGGGGGCTGCATTATACTATGTTGGGGAGCTACATTATACTGTGTGGGACAGCTGCATTATACTGTGTGTGGGTGATGCATTATACTGTGTGAAAGGGCTGCACTAAACTGTGTGTGTATTTGTGGGGAATAATGAATTATACTGTGTGTGTGTGTGGAGGCAGGGGTGGGATTCAGCCGGTTCTCCCCGGTTCGATGGAACCGGTTGTTAAAAAAGCAGCCGGTTCCCCGAACCGGGGAGAATGAGAGCGGCGATCCGGAACTATTTTGCACCTGAGAGTCGGCGGTTCCCTGTGCCGGCTGTCAAGCTGACAGCCGGCGCAGAGAAGCTGCTGCGTGCCGGCTCCCAGGGATCAATTGCACTGGCGTCTATACAGACGCCAGTACAATTGAAGCTCTGACTGCGGGTCAGAGCGACGCCAGCAGCATGATCAGGTCATGTGATCACGCTGCTGATGTCACTGGCCGGCGGCGGCAAGGTGGGGGAACGATGGTGGTAAGTGTGCTCCAATATGGAGCTGAAGATACCACCGAAGATGGGGGGGGCATAATGTGTGTGTATGGGGGGGTGAATTTAGAGTGGGGATGGGGGGTTACTTTATGTGTGGGGGGATTTGGGGATGTGGGGCTATTTTATGTGTGGGGGCTGGGGATTTGGAGTGGAGATGGGGGGCTATTTTATGTGTGGGGGGATTTGGAGTGGGGATGGGGCCCCCATCCCCACTCCAAATCCCCCACACATAAAATAGTCCCCCATCCCCACTCCAAATCCCCCCACACATAAAATAGCCCCCTATTTTATGTGTGGGGGGATTTGGAGTGGGGATGGAGGACTATTTTATGTGTGGGGGGATTTGGAGTGGGGATGGGGGGCTGTTTTATGTGTGGGGGGATTTGGAGTGGGGATGGGGGGCTATTTTATGTGTGGGGGCTGGGGATTGGAGTGGGGATGGGGGTATTTAATATGTGTGGGGGGATTTGAGGGTACTGAAGAGTATGTATGTATGAGGAAACAGTATGGGGGATGGTTGCAGACAGTATGGGTGAACGG
The DNA here is from genome assembly GCA_033576555.1 of Oophaga sylvatica. Taxonomy (NCBI): domain Eukaryota; kingdom Metazoa; phylum Chordata; class Amphibia; order Anura; family Dendrobatidae; genus Oophaga; species Oophaga sylvatica. Next base: position 9,429 of record JARQOD010009300.1, on the reverse strand, counting down.
GTGAATGTATGTGGACACAGTATGGGGAGTCAGGGGTATGTGTGAGCAGACAGTATAGTGAGGGGGTAAATATATGAGGAGACAGTATGCTGAACAGGGGGGATGTGTGAGGAGGGAGAGGAATAGTGTGAGGTGACAGTATATTGCAGATATTTTTATTTAGGGGCATTATAATGACTCTTCTGTCTTTAAGGGCATCGTGCGGAGAGTTAGTGCAGAAGAGCGGAGAAGATGGAGGTCTGCAGAGACGGCTGTGGATGAGAAAACTCATCATGGGATCTGGACAAGATGAAGAAAAGAAGAACGACTCCAGAGACAGCGTCATCTATAAGGTACCTCGTGTAAATATTATTTGTGAAATTGACTAATTCTCATGTCTTTATTTGTTAGGAGCATTAAAGGGGTTCTCCAGGTCTGTGTCACATATAATGACTGCAGACTCCGCACAAACCTGGACAGCCCCTTTAATGCTCCTAACATAAATAAAAACATGAGAATTAGTCAATTTCTGAATTCTCACACTGCGCACTGCACGCTGTTAGGATTTTCTCGTGCCGGTGATTTACATACATGCGGTCACATGCTGACTAGACATGTGTGGCCTCACTCAATGAAAATGAACGGAGCGAGGCCGGACACGTCTAGTCGGAATGTGGCCAGAAGTATATAAATCACATGCTTGTGCTGACATGACCGTGTACTCTTGCCACCGGTAAGGGAGAATCCTAAAAGTGTGCAGTGCGTTAGTTGTGAGAATTCAGAAGCTGCAATGTCAGGATTCAGCTCTGCAGGTTCCAGCAGTCATCACATGGACACTTCACTCATATGCGTCTCTCATACTTATGGTCCAGTGACAACGAGCTTCTCCTCCTGCTTCTCTCAGTTTTTCACTGAACATTGAGAGCATTAGGGAGAGCAGCTCGTCGGTACATGACTAAGTGTGCAAATCGCATGTGTGCGGGGGGGGGGGGCGCCGAAACAAATTCTTGCCCCGGGTGCCAGAAAGCCTAGATACGCCTCTGGCCGCAACACACCGCCAGCCCCAGCCCCCGCGGACTGATCTCTGCAGTGCGGCGATTGGGTAGCGGCGCGCCGCGGCCATCTTCAGTCACGAGGAGGAGCTGAAGAGAGAGGAGAGAGCAGAGGCTGCGAGGCAGAGCTGCAGAGTCTCTGAGGTACTGTGTGTGTGAGCAGCTGCCTGAGCTGCGGCGCTACCTGGGGCTGGCCTGGCCTGGAGACTATTTGGGCAGTATGTGCTAAGTTCTATTTGGGCAGTGAGTGTAGTATGTCACTGTATTATTTGGGACTGGGCAGTGGGCCCTCAGCACTGTATGACAGTGTGAGCAGCTGCCTGAGCTGCGGCGCTGCCTGGCGCTGGCCTGGCCTGGAGACTATTTGGGCAGTATGTGCTATTTGGGCAGTATGTCACTGTATTATTTGGGCACTGTATGAGGTATTATATGAGCACTATGTGATGATATTATTTGGGCACTGTATTGTTTGAGCATTATGTGACGGTATTATTTGGGCACTGTATTATTTAGGCACATTCAGTGCCAGGAGCCCTTCCTTCTTGCCTGCGGCTCCTTAGCTGCTGCAGAACCTCATTTTAAAGAGGGAAGGGAAGGAGAGTGGAGTGGTTTTTGTGAAGCTCTGAGGGGCTGCCTTGCTTCTGCAGAACCTGTTTTTGCCTAAAACCTTTTATGTGGAAAAAATTAATCACACCTGGATCCTGCAGTTCCTCCAGGACTACAAGTCCCAGCAGAACATGGGGAGCAGTGATGTAATCCTTCAGCCTCTGACTAGCTATATCTCCCCCTTCTTTAAAAAGAGGTTCTGCAGCTGCGGAGGGAACATATATGTATGAATCACAACCCAGCTGCTGCAGAACCTCTTGAGGGAATCCCATTCCGCAGGCTTCGGGGGTGTGGCTTAAAATGGGTGTGGCTTAAAAAGGTGTGGCTTAGAAATGGGTGTGGTTTACCGACGCACAAACACAGAACCTGTTGTTAAAAATTTGAATCCCACCCCTGTGTGGAGGGGCTGTATTATACTGTGTGTGGGGCTGCAATATACTCTGAAGGGGCTGCTTTATACTGGGGGGGTGCATTATACTCTGAGGGGGCTGCTTTATATTCTGGGTGGTTGCTTTATACTGTGTGTGTGGGGAAGCATTATACTCTTATGGGGCTGCATTATACTCAGAGGGCGCTGAATTATACTCTTAGGGGCTGCATTATACTCTGAAGGGGTTGCATTATGCTGTGTGTGTGGGGAGCTGCATTAAACTGTGTGTGTGGGGGCTGCATTATACTGTGTGTGTGGCGGGCTGCATTATACTGTGTGTGTGTGGGGGATGCACTATACTGTGTGTTTGTGGGAGGGCTGAATTACACTGTGTGTGAGGGTCCTGCATTATACTCTATGTGGAGCTGCATTATACTGTGTGGAGGGTCTGCATTATACTCTGAGGGGGGCTGCATTATGCTCTATAAGTGAACTACATTATACTCTATGAAGGGGGCTGCAGTATACTCTGAGGGGGCTGCATTACACAGTTGTGCTCAAAAGTTTACATACCTCGGCAGAATTTTTTGCTTTCTTGGCCTTTTTTTCATAGACTATGAATGATAACACCAAAGCTTTTTCTTCACTCATGGTTAGTGGTTGCGTTAAGCCAATTATTGTCAAACTACTGTGTTTTCTCTTTTTAAATCATAATGATAACCCAAAACATCCAAATGACCCTGATCAAAAGTTCACATACCCCATTTCTTAATACTGTGTATTGCCCCCTCTAACATCAATGACAGCTTGAAGTCTTTTGTGGTAGATGTAAATGAGGTTCTTTATTTTCTCAGATAGTAAAGCTGCCCACTCTTCTTGGCAAAAAGCCTCCAGTTCCTGTAAATTCCTGGGCTGTCTAGCATGAACTGCACACTTGAGATCTCCCCAGAGTGGCTCAATGATATTAGTTATAATTATTATTAAGGTTGAAGGAAGACTTTAAGTCCATCTAGTTCAACCCATATCCTATCCTAACCTGCCCTAACATGTTGATCCAGAGGAAGGCAAAAAAAACCCAAGTGGCAAACAGTAAGCTTCACATTGGGGAAAAAATTCCTTCCCGACTCCACATACGGCAATTAGACTAGCTCCCTGGATCAATGCAATATCTAGGAAACTAGTGAATATAGCCTGTAATATTATACTTTTCAAGAAAGGCATCCAGTCCCTTCTTAAATTTTAGTAGGGAATCACTCATTACAACATTAGACGGCAGAGAGTTCCATAGTCTCACTGCTCTTACAGTAAAGAATCTGCGTCTGTGATTATGACTAAACCTTCTTTCCTCCAGACGTAGAGGATGCCCCCTTGTCCCCGTCACAGGTCTAAGAGTAAAAAGATCATTAGAAAGGTCTTTGTACTGTCCCCTCATATATTTATACATTGTAATAAGATCACCCCTAAGCCTTCGTTTCTCCAAACTAAATAACCCCAAGTGTAATAACCTGTCCTGGTATTGCAGACCCCCTAGTTCTCTAATAACCTTGGTCGCTCTTCTCTGCACCCGCTCCAGTTCAGCTATGTCTTTCTTATACACCGGAGACCAGAACTGTACACAGTATTCTAAGTGTGGTTGCACCAGTGACTTGTATAGAGGTAAAATGATGTTCTCCTCATGAGCATCTATGCCTCTTTTAATGCATCCCATTATTTTATTTGCCTTGGCAGCAGCTGCCTGACATTGGCCACTAAATGCGAGTATGTCGTCCACCCATACACCCAGGTCTTTTTCAGTGACAGTTTTGCCAGTGTCTTACAATTAAGCACATAATTATACATCTTGTTTGTTCTACCCAAGTGCATGACCTTACATTTATCCCCATTAAAGCTCATTTGCCATTTATCAGCCCAAGCTTCTAGTTTACATAAATCCTCCTGTAATATAAAATTATCCTCCTCTGTATTTATTACCCTGCAGAGTTTAGTGTCATCTGCAAATATTGAAATACTACTCTGTATGCCCCCTACAAGGTCAATATAATAAATATGTTAAAGAGAAGCGGCCCCAATACTGACCCCTGTGGTACCCCACTGCTAACCGTGACCCAGTCCGAGTGTGCTCCATTAATAACCACCCTTTGTTTCCTATCCATGAGCCAGTTCTTAACCCACTTACACATATTTTCCCCTATCCCCATTGTTCTCATTTTTTTGTATCAACCTTTTGTGTGGCACCGTATCAAAAGCTTTTGAGAAATCCATGAACACCACGTCCACTGCGTTCCCTTGGCCCAGTCCGGAACTTACCCCTTCATAAAAGCTTATCAGATTAGTCTGACAAGAACGGTCCCTCGTAAACCCATGCTGATACTGTGTCATGAGGTTATTCAGCCTCAGATACTCCAATATAGTATCCCTTAAAAAACCCTCCAGGATTTTACCCACAGTAGATGTTAAGCTCACTGGCCTATAATTTCCAGGTTCAGTTTTTGCCCCCTTTTTGAATATTGGCACCACATTTGCTATATGCCAGTCCTGTGGTACAGACCCCGTTATTATGGAATCTTTAAAGATTAAAAATAATGGTCTATCTATGACTGTACTTAATTCCTGCAGTACTCGGGGGTGTATCCCATCTGGGCCCGGGATTTGTCAATTTTAGTGATTTTTAGACGCCGCCGTACTTCCTGCTGGGTTAAGCAGGTCACATTTAATGGAGAAATTTTTTTATCACTGATCATATTATCTGTCATGGGATTTTCTTGTGTAAATACAGTTGAAAAAAAGTCATTTAGCATATTGGCTTTTTCCTCATCCTCATCCACCATTTCACCCAGACTATTTTTAAGGGGACCAACACTATCATTTTTTAGTTTCTTGCTATTTATGTAGATAAAGAATATTTTGGGATTATTTTTACTTTCTCTGGCAATGAGTCTCTCTGCCTCAATCTTTGCTGTCTTGATTTGCTTTTTACATAATTTATTCAATCTTCTGTATTTATTTAATGCCTCATCACTACCTACTTGCTTTAATTCCCTAAACGCTTTCTTTTTGTCACTTACAGCTCTATTTAGCCATAGTGGTTTCCTCCTATTTCTAGCCTGTTTATTCCCATAGGGTATATACTGTGCACAGGTCCTATTCAGGATGCTAATAAACGTCTCCCATTTTCTTTGTGTATTTTTATGTCTCAGGATATTGTCCCAGTTTATGGGACTAAGATCATCTCTCATCCGTTGGAAATTTGCCTTCCTGAAGTTTAGTGTCCTTGTAACCCCTCGACTACACATCTTATTAACCCCTCTCTGACATTAGACGTACTATCCCGTCCATAAAACCCGTGCCATTCTGACCATGGACGGGATAGTACGTCATAGGCGATTAGCTGCGCTCCCCGAGGGAGCGCAGCTAATCGCCGCCGGGTGTCAGCTGATTATCACAGCTGACACCCGTGACTGTGTGTCAGGAGCGGTCACGGACCGCTCCCGGCACATTAACCCCTTGCACACCGCGATCAAACATGATCGCGGTGTACTGGGGGCACAGGGGAGGATCGCGCAGTGTGGGGGCTCCCTGCGCGCCCCCCTGAGACCCTCAGACCAGCGCGATGTGATCGCGCTGCTCTGAGGGCTTCCTCCCTCCCAGGACCCGGATCCAAGATGGCGCTGGGGTCCTGGAGGGAGGCGGCTTCCTCAGTGCCTGCCGAGAGCAGGCACTGAGAAGCCTGCTGCACTGCCTGAGCGATCGCTGGTGTGACAGAGTGCTGTGCACACTGTCACACCAGCGATCTGATGAAATACAGTGATGTCCCACCCTGGGACAAAGTAAAAAAGTAAAAAAAGTAAAAATAAACATGTGTAAAAAAAAATCCAAAAAAAAAAAAAAAAAAAAAAAAAATATTCCCCAATAAATTCATTACTTATTGTAAATAAAAAAATAAAACAATAAAAGTACACATATATGGTATCGCCGCGTCCGTAACGACCCCCCCTATAAAAATGTCCCACTAGTTAACCCCTTTTGTGAACCCCTTAAAAAATAAAAAATAAAAACGAAGCAAAAAATCAGTGCTTTATCATCATACCGCTGAACAAAAAGTGGAATAACACGCGATCAAAAAGACCGATATAAATAAACATGGTACCGCTGAAAACGTCATCTTGTCCCGCAAAAAACGAGCCGTCACACAGCATCATCAGCAAAAAAATAAAAAAGTTATAGCTCACAGAATAAAGCGATGCAAAAATAATTATTTTTTATATAAAATTGTTTTTATTCTATAAAAGCGCGAAAACATAAAAAAATGATATAAATGAGGTATCGCCATAATCGTACTGACCCGAAGAATAAAACTGCTTTATCAATTTTACCACACGCGGAACAATAAAAACGCCTCACCCAAAAGAAATTCATGAATTGCTGATTTTTGTTCATTCTAACCTCCCAAAAATCGAAATAAAAAGCGATCAAAAAATGTCACGTGCTCAAAAATGGTACCAATAAAAGCGTCACCTCGTCCCGCAAAAATTAAGACCTCACATGACTCTGTGGGCCAAAATATGCAAAAATTATAGCTCTCAAAATGTGGCGATGCAAAAAACTACTTTTTGCAATAAAAAGCGTCTTTTAGCGTGACAGCTGCCAATCATAAAAACCGCTATAAATAGTAAATCAAACCCCCCTTTATCACCCCCTTAGTTAGGGAAAAATAATAAAATAAAAAAAATGTATTTATTTCCATTTTCCCATTAGGGTTAGGGTTAGGGTTTCGGCTAAAGTTAGGGTTAGGGTTGGCGCTAAAGTTAGGATTAGGGTTAGAGTTTGGATTAGGGTTAGGGTTGGGATTAGGGTTGGGACTAGGGTTAGGGGTGTGTTGGGGTTAGGGTTGGAGTTAGAATTGGGGGGTTTCCGCTGTTTAGGCACATCAGGGGCTCTCCAAATGTGACATGGCGTCTGATCTCCATTCCAGCCAATTCTGCTTTGAAAAAGTCAAACGGTGTTCCTTCACTTCTGAGCTCTGCCATGCGTCCAAACAGTAGTTTATCCCCACATATGGGGTATCAGCGTACTCTGGACCCAAGAGTTATTGTGAAATTTGTCCTATTTCTTCTGTTACCCTTGGGAAAATAAAAAACTGGGGGCGAAAATATTATTTTTGTAAAAAAAATAAGATTTTTTTGTTTTTACGGCTGTACATTATAAACTTCTGTGAAGCACTTGGGGCTTCATAGCGCTCACCACACATCTAAATAAGTTCCTTGTGGGGTCTATTTTCCAAAATGGGGTCACTTGTTGGGGATTTCCACTGTTTAGGCGCATCAGGGGCTCTCCAAATGCGACATGACGCCCCCAGACCATTCCATCAAAGTCTGCAATCCAAAACGTCACTACTTCCCTTTCCGAGCCCTGACATGCGCCCATACAGTAGTTTTCTCCCACATATTGGGTATCAGCGTACTCAGGACAAATTGGACAACAACTTTTGGGGTCCAATTTCTCCTGTTACCCTTGTGAAAATAAAATATTGGGGGCAAAAAAATCATTTTTGTAAAAAAAAAAAGGATTTTTTATTTTTACGGCTGTGCGTTATAAACTTCTGTGAAGCACTTCGGGGTTCAAAGTGCTCACCACACATCTAGATAAGTTCCTTGTGGGGTCTATTTTCCAAAATGGGGTCACTTGTGGGGGGTTTCCACTGTTTAGGCGTATCAGGGGCTCTCCAAATGCGACATGACGCCCCAGACCATTCCATCAAAGTCTGCAATCCAAAACGTCACTACTTCCCTTCCGAGCCCTGACGTGCACCCATACAGTAGTTTTCTCCTACATATTGGGTATCAGCGTACTCAGGACAAATTGGACAACAACTTTTGGGTTCCAATTTCTTCTGTTACCCTTGCGAAAATAAAATATTGGGGGCGAAAAAATCATTTTTGTAAAAAAAAAAAAGGATTTTTTATTTTAAGGCTGTACGTTATAAACTTTAGTGAAACACCTGGGGGTTCAAAGTTCTCACCACACATCTAGATAAGTTCCTTGAGGGGTCTAGTTTCCAAAATGGTGTCATTTGTGGGGGGTTTCCACTGTTTAGGCAGATCAGGAGCTCTCCAAACACGACATGGCGTCCAGCCAATTCTGCGTTGAAAAAGTGAGACGGCGCTCCTTCCCTTCCAAACTCTGCCATGCACCCAAACAGTGGTATACCCCCACATATGGGGTATCAGTGTACTCAGGACAAATTGCACAATAACTTTTGGAGTCTTGTTACCCTTGGAAAAATAAAAATTCGGGTGAAAAGATCATTTTTGTGGAAAAAATATGATTTTTAAATTTTACGGCTCTACGTTATAAACTTGTGTGAAGCACTTGAGGGTTCAAATTGCTCACCAAAGATCTAGATAAGTTCCTTAGGGGGTCTAGTTTCCCAAATGGGGTCATTTGTGGGGGGTTTCCACTGTTTAGGCACATCAGGGGCTCTCCAAATGCAACATGGCATCCAATCTCAATTCCAGCCAATTTTGGTTGGAAAAAGTCAAATGGTGCTCCTTCCCTTCCGAGCTCTGCCGTGCGCCCAAACAGTGGTTCCCCCCCACATATGGGGCATCAGCGTACTCAGGACAAATTGGACAACAACTTATGTGGTCCAATTTCTTCTGATACCCTTGGGAAAATAAAAAATTAGTGACTAAAAGATAATTTTTGTGGGAAAAAAAATAGGATTTTTTATTTTCATGCCCGGGCATTATAAACTTGTGTGAAGCACTTGGGGGTTCAAAGTGCTCACCAAAGATCTAGATAAGTTCCTTAGGGGGTCTAGTTTCCAAAATGGGTCACTTGTGGGGGATTTCCACTGTTTAGGCTCATCTGGGGCACTGCAAACGGAACATGACCCCCATCAACGTCTGCATTCCAAAACGTTACTACTTCCTTTCCAAGCCCTGCCGTGCGCCCAAACAGTTTTCCACCCCCACATATGGGGTATCAGCGTACTCAGAACAAATTGGACAACAACTTTTGGGGTCCAATTTCCTTGGGAAAATTCAAAAATTTAGGACTAAAAAATCATTTTTGTGGAAATTTTTTTTTTTTTTTTTTCACACCCAGGCATTATAAACTTTTGTGAAACACTTGGGGGTTCAAAGTGCTCACAACAGATCTAGATAAGTACCTTAGGGGGTCTAGTTTCCAAAATGGTGTCACTTGTGGGGGTTTCCACTGTTTAGGCGCATCAGAGGTTCTCCAAGCGCGACATGGCGTCCAATCTCAACTCCAGCCAATTTTAGTTTGAAAAAGTCAAACGGCGCTCCTTCCCTTACGAGCTCTGCCGTGTGCCCAAACAGTGGTTTTCCCCCACATATGGGGTATTGGCGTACTCAGGAGAAATTGCATAACAACCTTATCTGTCCATTTTCTCCTTTT
>JARQOD010009299.1:0-31960 GCA_033576555.1 Oophaga sylvatica | reverse complement strand
TACGTTCGCAAATCCAGGCATTTGCGTAACCCACCATCTTTTTTATTTACAAAAAAGAACCGCGAGGCAACAGGGGATGAGGATGGCCTGATGTGTCATTTAGCCATTCTTTCCGCGATGTAGTCCTTCATGGCCTGCCTCTCTGGCCAGAGCTATTATTGAGTCTGCTCTGGGGGCCCCAGGGACAAGATTAGTGGCGCAATCATAAGTATGATGGGAGGGAGTTATTGGCACCCCTGCTCCCAGAACACGTCCCCCAAAATCCGACAGGTAACTCGGCACAGACTGGGTAACCACCCTAGCCAACCGGGTACCCAAGCAGTGTCCTGGACAATACACACTCCATTTAACTACTTTCTAAGTCTGCCAGTCAATCACAGGATTGTGCAGAGCGAGCCAAGGAAATCCCACTACCACAGGCGAGGGCAGACCCTTTAGCACATAACAGCCCTAACACCTCAGTGTGCATGCCACCACCTGAAGCTGTAAGTCTTGACAACTTGAGTAAAGTGGCCCTTTCTCAAGGAGCGGAGTCGATGGTGATTATGGATGTGGGTCTGGACAGAGTATGTGGGATGACCCTTGGACCTGGACAAACCTAGCGTCGATCACATATAAGCCCCTTCCCTTTGTCCCAGAAATGCATAAACATTCACCTTAAACTCACCCAGGTAGATTACAGTTGGTAGGAATAATTTGGTCCTACCCACGGAGTTATGAGGACACCCGGTTGATAACCTCCCCACCTGGGTCACCTAGTTTTCCTGACTATTGTTTACTATGTGATCGGGAGGGACACGTGCCCGCAAAATGGCCCTTTTTACCAGAATAGAAACACACTTGTTATGTTTTGGTAGCTGAGGAGAGCAGGCAAAAACGGCAATACACCAGAGACCCAGTCATCTTGATACAGCAGACACAAAGCATCTCAGATAAGTCTCCAATGTCTGGTTTGTTCTCTCAGTTTGTCCATTGGTCTGAGGATGAAAGCAGAGGAGAAAGACAATTGAACACCAAGTTTAGAACAAAAAGTCCTCCAAAATCTGGAAACAAACTGGAATCCTCTGTCAGACACAATGTTCTCAGGAATGCCGTGTAACCAGGGCCGGCGTCAGCACCCGGCACACCCGGGCAAGTGCCGGGGCCCTGAGCAGGCGGGGGGGCCCACTCGCAGTCTGGCACCCCCCCGCCCGTTAGCGGATGAGAGCGGTGTCAGCGCCGCCACTGGGCCCCCCCCCCGCTTGCTCAGGGCCCCGGCATCAGACTGGCACAATACTTACCTCTCCCGTGCCTCCGCTGCCGCAGCTCCGGGCTCCAGGGGGCGCCGGCGCTTCTTCTCACAGCATGCCGCTGAATGACGTCATCATTCAGCGGCCGACTGTGGCACAGAGCGCGCGGACGTCGGACAGGTAAGAACGTGTGTGTGTAATGTCTCTGTGTGTGTCTGTGTATGTAGTGCAGTGCTTTGTGTGTGTGTGTAAAAGTATGTGAGAAGTGCTTGTGTACTTGTGTAGCCCTGGTAACAATACCAGAGATGAGTGGAGAGGTAACAGTTAAGGGCTCTTCATGACATCACGTACACTTCTGACACAACCCAGCAGGGTGTGGAAGGGAGTGATTTAGTCAGTCAGTTTCCTGTCCTTGGACAGAGTAACGTGTCCCCAGTCTGAGCCGTTAGCAGTTCAGAAAGTGGAGGCTAGTACAGGGGCCTAGTTCACCTCAGCCTAGTCAGAGCTGTGCCCCACTGGAAGACAGACTGAGATATCTATTAAGAGTCGAGCAAATCGAAGGGCAAAGTGGAAGGAATATTTCAAAAGTGCTTTTGGCTTGGAGAAGTCCTGCACATTGCTACCGGTCACTGGGACCGAAGGATCACTTTAGCTACAAGCATAGTGGTAAGAAAACCAGAATTTACCGACCTTAGGTCGCGGCAAACAGCCCCAAATAGTCAGTACGTAACTGGGGTCAGGGGAGGAAGACTTTGAGCCTGATCAGCAAGATAGGAATTCAACTCTCTCACAGAAGCTCCGACCACAAAACTGACTGGGCAGTACAGCATGGATTAGCTGGAGTTATTGAGGGAACTACGCTTCAGGCTGGTTGTACTCATCGTTTGAAAGTAAAGGAGGCCCCTGCCTTGCTCAGCCGTTGCCTCAAAGCTCATCCTCCATCAACCCCCATCACCTCCCTGGGAACTGCCTTACCATCTTGCAAGTAAAGGTATGGAAAGACGCGACCGTGTGAGACTGAGTTATTATTGCATGCCTGCACAATCCCTACCTAACTACCGACCTGAGGGAAGAGTCCCACCTGTAGGGGACCCCGACATCTAGCTCCTCACCATCCCCTCAGAGATCTACAGCAGCGCTGGTACAAATTACCAGAAGACTACAGGTGGCGTCACGAACTGTATATAAATCTATCCCCTGTAAATATTCCCCCAACATACGCCAGACCGCCAGGGCCACAGACCGAGCCACCGCTACCTGTGACAATCCCCATAGACTTCCATGGGCTCGGCTCTGAGTACCCCCATTGCCCTGGTAACCCACAATGTGGTGGCGGGTCGACACAAAAAACTTTGGCGTCACGAACAGGATACGAAACTTGCAGCATTGCGAGCCCTGTGTGCCTGTGGAGTGTTTTGGTGAAAAAGACTGTTGCTGTTGTTTGGCGCCAAATACCGCCATATTTGCGCCAGATTCGCGCCCTAAGGCGCTGGGAAGAAGGTGGGCGTACCTGAAAGAGCGCGCAAGTCTTGGACACGCCCCCGGCTCTGACTCAGCGGCAGGTCCTGCAACAGAAGTGAACGCTCTGACATCAGAGCGCCTGCGACGAAGGTCCTGTTCCCACTGCGGTGCCTGTGAAATAGCAGCGTCTGAAACCGTAGGCTCCGTTTAACCAAGGGGGCGCTAAGATGTCAACAACACCGGCTGACAGTGCGGCCCCGGCCGGAGGCCCCAATCCCGCACCGTCTGGTATTGTACGCCAGATGGAGGAGCAGGCCCTGCACCCAGTCCGGTAGTCCCGATCATGCCACTAACGCTCCCATATATGCCTGGGGCGGAAATGGCTTCCCCAGTACAGCGGTGAGCCAGGCACATTAGCAGGCTTCAAGCTAAGTTATGCAGCATCCTAAAACGTACTCTATGCCTGAGAGACAAAAAGCTGCTGTGCTAATAGGGCAGCTAACTGGCGCTGCTGAGAGGGAAGTGGAGGACTTGGGATACCGTTGATCAGGAGTCGGTACCTGCGATCTTCCTGAAGCTACATCCCATATTTGAAGACCGCACAGAAACGGATCTCCGGATGGCCTTCTATCACTTTTTCACAACAGCCAGGTGACAGCACCGGGACTACGCTTGCCGACTACAGGGAGCCCTGAGAGCCCTCAACAAATTAACAATTTAAATGCTATCGACGAGAATAAAATGCTGAAAGAACAATTTATACAGGGATTGAGATCCCAAGAGGAACGCAAACTGTAAACTGGTGGTCCTTAGACCATCCGGATGCTACCTTTGATCCCCTAAAGGACATGGCAAATAAAAGGGCTGCGGCCCTGGGCAAACCCAGGTGGCAACCCAACATCATCAGGCTGAAGTCACTCTGGAACCGGCAGTAACCCCCTTTTCCCCGCTAGTGGCTGAAGCCAAAGCGCAGGTGACACCTCCTAGTGAATTGGACTGTCTGCGCTCAGAGGTGCGCCAGCTGACTAAAAATCTGGCTGCTGAAAATGAGTGCCCTGCAGCTGCGGAAAGAGGAGGAAGGAAAGATCTTATAAGCTGACTGCCCAGAAGACGTCCCGTGGATGCACCGGAGAAGAAAGAAGAGTCGCCCCCCCGGAGGAGGACAACGCCACCCCCGGAGGAGGACAACGCCACCCCCAGAGCAACCTCTGATCAACACACCCTCCTCGTCGAGAGATCATCTGTTACCGATGCAACCGGAAAGGCCATATGTCTCCACAGTGTCCTTTAAAACGGGCAGAACCGGGGTCCAAGGGCCAACACCCAGGAGAATACCCGTCAGGCCCCCCTAGACTGGAACCGCAGGTAGTGGGCGGGCGACCCTACCTGTCTATTATTCTAGATGGTATTTGCTGTTCCAGCATTGTTAGACACTGGGTCGCAGGTGACCCTAATACCTGATGCCCTTTTACCAAGTACTGGTCAATGGACAGTCTTAAACCTCCGAGCCTTGACTTTACCGTGTATGCTTCTAATGGTCTTCCTGTAGAAGTACTCGGGACAAAATGTGTAGATGTAAAGGTGGGCAGAGAGGATTGAAAGACCAGGGGCTTCTGGTAGTAAAGACTGTAAATGAGGAGAACGGTTTAAATATAATTTTGGGTACTAACTATCGTAATTGTTGGGAGAAGTTTTGTTCTTACTCCAACAGCTCGCTGAGATTGCCCGACCAAGGCAGAGAGGAGTAATCCAAAGAGAGATCCGGGCCCTGGTGTGTCAGCAGCAAGCAAGCTTACAGACGGCGAAATTGGTAATGTACGGGTCACTGACTCGGATCCTATTGTGATACCCCCAATGAGTGAAATGATCATTTGGTGCAGGGCAGCCATAGGTCCTGAGAGGACAGAAATTTCCAAGCTGTAGTAGAACCCCACCATTCAGAACATAGACCTAAAACTTTTGACTGCTAGAGGAGTAGTTTGAGGTGGTGAATGGAAGAGTACCGGTACGGCTTCTCAATTGGGGAGATGATGAGGTAAATTTACCCCCTTATGCAAAACCCTTGCTAAACTTCATGCTGTTGATAATAATTCTATTCTCCCGGCTGAGTCCTTAGACTCCTGTCAAATAGCGGAGGACAATGACCCAGCAACTCAGGGGGCGGAATGGTGTCAGCAACTCCATGTTGGGACGGACACCACTCCCGCTCACCAGAAGCAAGGGGTATTAACGGGTGGTGCAAGAGTACGCCCAAGTGTTTAGCAAAAAATCCACTTGATTTTGGGATAATTAAGGGAGTACAACATCATATCCCTACAGGCAGTCATCCCCCATCAAAGAGCGGTATAGGCCCATACCTCCAGCTCATTATCAGAAGGCTAAAGAAATGTTGAATGATATGAAGAAAGCCGGGGGGATAAGGGATAGTTGTAGCCCCTGGGCGCCCCTCTAGTTCTGGTTAAAAAGAAAGATGGTAGTAGAGAATGTGTGTGGATTACAGGCAGGTGAAAACCGCATAACACACAAGGATGCATCCCGTTACCACGTATAAAGGAATCATTAGCTGCTCTGAAAACGGCTAACTACTTTTTTACCCTTGATCTGACTAGTGGTTACTGGCAAGTGGCTGTGGCTGAGGGGGATCGTGAGAAAACGGCTTTCACCACCCCAATGGGGCTCTGTGAGTTCGACAGAATGCCGTTTGGGCTCAGCAGTGCCCCAGGAACATTTCAGAGAGTGATGGAAAATGTCTGGGACATCTCAATTTTGAAACCGTGCTGCTATACCTAGACGACGTTATCGTGTATTCCAAGACATATAGGACCATCTGAAACACCTGGCAGAAGTGTTTGAGTCCCTGTCCAGGTACGGGATGAAATTAAAACCCTCAAAATGCCATCTACTCAAACAGAAGTACAATACTTGGGGCACATCGTCATTTTCGGAAGGAGTAGCGCCGGACCCAGAGAAAGTCACTGCCATCCAGAAGTGGCCGGAGCCGAAGAACCTTAAGGAAGTGCGACAGTTCCTGGGACTAACGGGTTACTACAGGAGATTCGTGAAAGATTACACGAAGAAGGCAGCTCCCTTTACGGACCTCCTGGTAGGACAATCCTTAAAGAGCAGAAACCCTCCCTTTAATTGGGGTAAAGAACAGGCTGAAGCATTCCAAAAGATGAAAGAGATCCTTACAGGTGATGAGATCTTAACCTATCCTGATTACAGCCAACCGTTCCTGTTGTACACCGACGCCAGTAATGAAGGTTTGGGAGCAGTTCTCAGTCAGAAGCAGAATGGCCAAGAAAAAGTCATCGCATATGCCAGCAGAAAACTCAGGCCAACTGAAAGGAATCCGGAAAATTATAGCAGCTTCAAGCTGGAGTTTCTGGCGCTGGTCTGGGCCATTACTGAAAGATTTAAGCACTATCTGGCCTCCAATAAGTTCACGGCGTACACAGACAACAACCCGTTAACGCACCTGGAAACCGCCAAGCTGGGTGCCATGGAGCAGCGTTGGATGGCTCGTTGTCCAATTACCAGTTTAACTATCAAGTACCGGGCAGGTCGAAAAGAATGCTAATGCTGACGCATTGTCCCGAATGCCGCATGACTCTGATACGGAAGAAGAATCGGACGACCTAGAAGAAATTGAGCTACCTGCGTTCCATCGAAATGGGGTAGTCCACGAGCATCGAGTCCACAGAAAGCAGTATGGTGCAACATTAAATCCTTTACCCCATCACAGCTGGAAAAGACTCAGGACAGTGATCCAGTGGTCAGCCGCATCAAGGAGTTGTTAAAACAGGAAGGCTCCTCTTTGCAAAGGAAGCACCTATGTCAGCCAAGCTCCTGTGGAACGAGAAAAGCAGGTTGTTCCTATACCGTGAGAAGTTGTGCAGGAGATACGTCAACCCCAGAACCCATGAGATGGTCTGGCAAATCGTGGTCCCCAAGGCAGACGTCCCAATGGTGTTGGAAGCATACCCACGATCAAGCAGGACACTTTGGCTGGAGAAAGCTGGAGACCCTGTTGAGATGCCGGTTCTACTGGGTAGGGATGCGCAGCTCCATTGAGAGGTGGTGTCGGAACTGTGGACCCTGTGGTCTCAGAAGAAAGGACTACGGCAGTCAGAAGGCACCCCTGCAACCTATCCGGACGACTCGTCCTCTGGAGATTGTGGCCCTGGACCACGTCAAATTGTCGCCAAGTAGATCTGGATACTCATACGCCTTGACCATGGTGGACCATTACTCCAGATTTCTGGTGGTTGTTCCAGTTAAGGACCAGACCGCAGTGACGGCAGCGAAAACCTTTCAAGCAAGCTTCTGCAGACCGCATGGGTATCCGGAGCAAGTATTAACCGATCAGGGACCTGCTTTCGAAGCCGATCTATTCAAGGAATTCTGTCACATGTACGGGTGCAAGAAAATTAGAACAACACCATACCACCCTCAAACCAACGGTCTTTGTGAGAAAATGAACCATATTGTCCTTGACTTGTTGAGATCCATACCATTGGAAGACAGGAATCGATGGCCGGATTTACTACCTGATTTGGTTGATTTGTATAACCATATACCTGTAAAGTTCCACTAACTGCACTCCAGCCTATCTTATAGAGCAAGGCCCGGAAGACTACCAATGGATTTAGAACTTGGAGTGGTAGAACCGGAGGCAGACAACGCTGTTGAAAACTGGGACATCAATCGGCAAGAGCAATACAGAAGAGTACAAATCTGTGTGGAGGAAAGTCTCAATAAGGCACGGGAGAAACAGGAAGATGTTTACAACAGAAATGCTCCTGCCAAGCCTTTGATGCCTGGAGAGGTGTATTAAAAAGAAAGAGGAAGATGCACAAATTGGATAACCAGTGGGAGCAAGAACCCTACGTCATACAAGATTCTAAATATGACAACAGAAAAGTTTGTGTCGTCAGTAAGGACGGAGGAAGAACAACAACCACTGTGTCCAGAGACCATTTGAAATTGTGTCCAGAACCTTAAAGCGTTGTGAAAAGAACCCTGTCATCAATCAAGGAGAAAGAAAGGAAGAGGTCATACACACCGATCTGGGAGATTTTCCTGCGGATTGGCCTAGACTGGGAGATGCTGTAATAGTTCCGGTGTTGCAGTTTTATCAGCCACAAGAGGAAGTTTTACCTCCAGTTGTGCCCGTGGTGCCAGTCGAGCCCGTTCAGGAGTTACCCATTTCCAGCAACACCTCAACCTGTGGAACCTCAAGAAGGATCATCTGAAGCAGCGCCCCATACTATGGATCCCCTGGTGAAGCTGACTCACACCGCCCACCATCAGTACGCTTGCCAGATCCATAGAAGATTGAGGCAGTTCTATAGTTTGCCGTTACGCAGTGCAGACAGATCACAACTTGATATACCTGAAGCTACACCACGTAGATCAGAGCGAATCACCAAAGGGAAGTTACCCATTAGATATCAGCAGTGATTATAACGAATTGATGTGAATACTGTAAAAAGTCTATAAATATATATGTGTTTTCCCTATTATGTCTTATAATGGACTCAGAGGCTGAGGACTGAGCCAGCCCAAAACTGTATCCTGTAAATAGTTGCACTAAGGTGCCTTTTTAATGGTTTCACATGAAACCTTGACTTACCTCTGAACAGAAAACCCGTGTGGTGTGGCACTGAGTGAGGTCTGCATTTCGGATGTCCTGCAGCCCACCCAGGACCCACGTTGAAGGTTTGGTGCGGGTCCTTCACAAGTATATTGTCTATTTTTATGAACATGTTTTATTTAATTTTGTATTTCTCTATAATGTTTATTGTTCGCAACGTTTAAGACATCCTTACCTCCCGGATGGACGAATTAATGTTTAATGTTGATGTTTTCATGCATAAACAAAAATGTCTCTTTGTATTTTACAGCCCGGGAGTGCTGTCGTTTACCATGGGGAATGTGTAGCCCTGGTACACAATACCAGGAGGATGAGTGGAGAGGTAACAGTTAAGGGCTCTTCATGACATCACGTACACTTCTGACACACCCAGCAGGGGTGTGGAAGGGAGTGATTTAGTCAGTCAGTTTCCTGTCCTTGGACAGAGTAGACGTGTCCAGTCTGAGCCTGTTAGCAGTTCAGAAAGTGGAGGCTAGTACAGGTGGCCTAGTTCACCTCAGCCTAGTCAGAGCTGTGCCCCACTGGAAGACAGACTGAGATATCTATTTAAGAGTCGAGCAAATCGAAGGGCAAAGTGGAAGGAATATTTCAAAAGTGCTTTTGGCTTGGAGAAGTCCTGCACATTGCTACCGGTCACTGGGGACCGAAGGATCACTATTAGCTACAAGCATAGTGGTAAGAAAACCAGATATTTACCGGACCTTAGGTCGCGGCAAACAGCCCCAAATAGTCAGTACGTAACTGGGGTCAGGGGGAGTGAAGACTTTGAGCCTGATCAGCAAGATAGGAATTCAACTCTCTCACAGGAAGGCTCCGACCACAAAACTGACTGGGCAGTACAGCTATGGATTAGCTGGAGTTATTGAGGGAACTACGCTTCAGGCTGGTTGTACTCATCGTGTTGAAAGTAAAGGAGGCCCCTGCCTTGCTCAGCCGTTGCCTCAAAGCACATCCTCCATCAACCCCATCAGCCTCCCTGGGAACTGCCTTCCCATCTTGCAAGTAAAGGTATGGAAAGACGCTGACCGTGTGAGACTGAGTTATTATTGCATGCCTGCACAATCCCTACCTAACTACCGACCTGAGGGAAGAGTCCCACCTGTAGGGGACCCGACATCTAGCTGCCTCACCATCCCCTCAGAGATCTACAGCAGCGCTGGTACAAATTACCAGAAGACTACAGGTGGCGTCACGAACTGTATATAAATCTATCCCCTGTAAATATTCCCCCAACATACGCCAGACCGCCAGGGCCACAGACCGAGCCACCGCTACCTGTGACAATCCCCATAGACTTCCATGGGCTCGGCTCTGAGTACCCCATTGCCCTGGTAACCCACAATTGTGGTGGCGGGTCGACACATGCTGTCTGTGTGTGATGATGGGCAGGCATTGCTGATAATGGGGAGGCATTGATGATGATGATGGGGAGAAGATGATAATGGGCAGGCATTGCTGATAATGGGGGGGCATTGATGATGATGATGGGGAGAAGATGATAATGGCAGGCATTGCTGATAATGGGGAGGCATTGGTGATGATGGGGAGAAGATGATGATAATGGGGAGGCATTGCTGATAATGGGGGGGCATTGATGATGATGATGGGGGGAAGATGATAATGGGCAGACATTGCTGATAATGGGGAGGCATTGGTGATGATGGGGAGAAGATGATATAATGGGCAGGCATTGATGATGGGGAGAAGATGATGATGGGCAGGCATTGATGATGATGGGGAGGAGATGATGATGGGCAGGCATTGCTGATAATGGGGAGGCATTGATGATGATGGGGAGAAGATGATGATAATGGGCAGGCATTGATGATAATGGCAGGCATTGATGATGGGGAGAAGATGATGATGGGCAGGCATTGATGATGATGGGGAGGAGATGATGATGATGGGCAGGCATTGATGATAATGGGGAGGTCATGATGATGATGGGGAGGCAATGATGATGATAATGGGGAGTCTTTCCACAGCGCCCTTTCCTGAGCTGTAACAGTGCAGAACGCAGTACAGCGCAGAGGAGAGCTCCATATTTTGTATGGAGCATTATATGGGGACCAGTATCCTGTATGGAGCATTATATGGGGACCAGTATCCTATATGGAGCATTATATTGGGTCCAGTATCCTGTATGGAGCATTATATTGGGTCCAGTATTCTGTAAGGAGCATTATATGGGGGGTGACATCCTGCATGGGGTATTATATGGGTGATGAGAGGGAGACTGTGGTGCCCATAATATTGTATGGAGGACTGTACTGTCCAGTCTGTACTGTGCGCTGTGAGGATTTGGCGGTTTTTGAGCTATTGTACAATTTACAATAGATATCACTCATGTAAATTGTAATGTAAGAAGAGAAGTATTTGGCATTGTACTGTACCCATATTTCTCTGCTGTATCTGTGCATCATGAATCGTGGTCTGTGTTAAAGGGGCCCACTGAGGCTCTTTCGCCCGGGGTCCATAAAAACCTATCACAAATCACCCAGATAACGGTCATTCTCTAAGAAACAGGGAGGTCGGAAATAAAATCCATAGAGATATGGGTCCATGGTCTCTTGGGCACAGGCAATGGCATCAACAAACCACTAGAGCGAGAGCAAGGCTTGGAGCGAGAGCAAGTCCCACAGGACTGCACAAACTCCCTGATGTCACGAGACAAAGTAGGCCACCAAAAGGACCGACTCACCAAGTCTCTGGTACCAAAAATTATAAATATCCTCCTGACACCCTCCAGAGCCAGTCTCAAATTGGGCGAGATGGCGGAAGAACTACACCCTCTTTCAAAAAACAGCAGGATCAGATAACTCAGGAGAGTCCGCAAGGTAACTCCTCGAGAGGGCATCCGCCTTAATATTCTTAGTGCCAGGAAGAAAGGAAACCACAAAATTAAAACGTGTGAAAAACAAGGCCCACCTGGCCTGTCTAGGATTAAGTCGCTTGGCTGATTCCAGATAAACCAGATTCTTATGGTCCGTGAGGACCACCACCTGATGTTTGGCTCCCTCCAGCCAATGTCTCCACTCTTCAAAAGCCCACTTCAGGAATTTCTGACAGTACAACTCAGCGTCCTCAAGCCCCTGATTTAATGCCAACAAGGTTTTTTCAGCTTGATCAGTGACATTAGGTTCATCGTACAATAACCCCAGAGCCAGAAAAAATGCATCAACATTACTCAAAACAGGGTCCCCAGGTGTCAGGGAAAAAGCCCAATCCTGAGGATCGCCGCGCAGGAGAGAGATGACAATTTGAACCTGCTGTGCTGCGTTCCCTGAGGACTTAGGTTTTAAGGCAAAAAACAACTTACAGTTATTTTGAAATTCAGAAATTTAGCCCGATCCCCTAAAAACAAATCTGGCATGGGGATCCTAGGTTCCACAACCGGCAACCTAGCAAGATAGGTAGCAATACTCCGAACTTCAGTGGCAAGCTGATCCACACGGCCAGACAACTGTGCAAACTCCATTGAGAGAAAAAAAAATCCTCCTCAGCACCCAGAGAAAAAGAGGGAAAAAAATGCAACAAACAGAAAAAAAATAAATAAATTTCTGACAACTCTGACAACTTTTTTTTTTTTTTCACACTATTTTTCCCTTCTGTGAGTACCATATAATTTTCAGTTTGGCCGGTGATACTGTTATGTTTTGGTAGCTGAGGAGAGCAGGCAAAAAAGGCAATACACCAGAGAGGTTGGAATCTACTGGATTGCAGTACCCTGACTAACCACCACAACTAAAGGCAGCCGTGGAGCGTTCCTACGTTGGTCCTAGATGTCTCTTCACAGCCTGAGAGGCTAACTACACCTAAAGATAGAAAGAGGAAAGCTATCTGCCCCGGAGCAGATCCCCAAAGAACATAGGAAGCCCCCAAACATGTAATGGCGGTTAGACAAGAGGAAATACAGACACAGACAGAAAATAGTATGAGCAAACGCTGGGGCCCAATCTGACTTAGACAGAAAAGGATAGGAAGGATACTTACTGCAATCCAAAAAAAACCCTAAAAAAAGCCAACGCTACTAATTGTAAAAACACCTGAGATCACACGACCTCTACCACCTAAATTAGTTCTCTGGTGTAACAAAACTAAGCCGCAGCCACAGAAAAAAAAAACTGCAAAAGGCAAATGAACAAACAACAATGGCTCCAGAGGAACCGAGAGGAGACCAAGCCCCCCGGGGAGGGGAACCTGGCCAACCTCGCAGAAATGCAGAGAAATATACAAATGGCAAGCACAAAAACAAAAAACAGAAAATATCTTATCTGAGAGCAGGAGAAGAGGCCAGGAAACAACATTGAGACAAGAACAATTGATCTCCGGGAACCATGATTGGGGGAAACCTCCCTTATAATCCAGCCAGTCTGTGATCCCTGATTGCCAATCCTCATTGAATGGTTCAGTACTGTTTGCAACCACCAGAGGAGCTTCTGCTCATAATTCATTTCTAAAACATTCATAACACACCCCCCCTTTACGCCGAACAACAGACAATTTACCAGAGTGAGGTGCCACACCAAACCACATGGTTTCCTCAGTAGGCTCATTGCTGACCTCCATTGACTCCGGACCTCTCGCACACACCCTATGTCTTTGACGAAGACGGTGATCAATCCCTGGTCTCCAGAGTCATGACTGGCTCAAGGGAGACTGGAGTTTCATACAGGGCTAAAGCATCCTTCACCCTTACTGTAAGCCTCGCACAGAACTGACTATGAAGTCCAAGATCATTCCACTTAGTGTCTGTGGCCCACCTCTGGAACTCAGAGCAATACTCCTTTACCAGCCAGTCCCCGTTGGCACAGTGTGGACTCAGCTAAGGAGTCACGATCGGAGTTATTGGAGCGCCGACAGGGCAGTGGGGATACTCGGTACCGGGACTGTTCTTAAGGGGATGTGTGGCACAGCAGCAGTGACCTGGTCCATGGCCCTGGGCGACAATGAAAATGATGAATAAAGGGGAATAAAGTTTATGATATATAGTTATTGACGCCACCTGTGGTATTCGGCAATAAAGGTGTTAGCCAACACTGCTTCAGAGTCCGCTGGGGATGATGGTGATGCAGCAGAGTTGTTACAGCTCTCCACAGTACAGCTAGGCCCCAGGGCATCTGTATGTGTAAGAGATGATGGTGGTTGTAGTGCAGGCAGATGACGCAGCAATGAATAGAGGACACGCAGTGTGCAGTCTTCACAGGTTTTACTTACAGTTCTGATGTTACAATCCCCAGCCGGGTGTGCTACGTCCTCAGGGTCAGTGGTCCAGACAGCTCTCAGGTAGCTTGGGGTGCACGTTGCCAGGGCTCCCTTTGATGCTCCATTCCTGGCCATTTCACTACGCTGGCTACCACCTCTCCTGCCCTGCATCTGCACACACAGTGTCCCGAGCCAGCAGACTCGGATCTTGACGGACGACGTTGGTCAGACCCCTGGATCCTATATGTCTGCCTTTTTGGCAAATGTGTATGGATGTGGCTGTAGCACTTGAAGATACTGCAGCCTCTGGTTTCCTAGCTGAGTCCTTAGTTTCTCCACTAGTTTTGGGGCCAGTCCCCTAACTGCGACCTGGTCCCTCCACCAACCACGCCGGTGCATGCGGGCCCCACGGATGGATTGCTCACTATCTGTGCCCCTAAGACATCTTCTTCCTCTCCCCCTCTGGAGCCTTTCTCTCTCTCCTTTATTCTTCTTCACTTTTCTCTCTCTCTGTAGTCTGGGAATGAGCTCCTGGCTCTTTCGGTCCCCACAGCAGACTGTCCCTCTGGTCTCACAGACCAATGCTCACCACTCTCTGGCTCCTCCCTTTTCACCCTTTCTCCATTTACACCCTCTACCTAGTCCCTCCCGGCGCTGAGAGGTCTGGTGTTGGATGTAAGTGTGTGAGCCCTGGCAGTGCCCCTTCCTTACCTGAGAGCAGAGTACCACACCTCTGAATGAAGTGCAGTACCCTGTGGCGACTGAGACTGCAGGGGTGCCACAGCATCATATATAAGTCCCAGTGCCAGAAAAAATTCATCCACTGACTGAAGCGACTGAGTTGGATGGGAGAGAAAACACCCATGCATGGAAGTCCCCGTTTAGGAGCGAGATTACTATCCCCACACATGTTTCTCTGTACCTGAGGAAACCGGACGTAACCTGAAGTACAGTTTACAGGTCTTCCAGAACACAGCAAACTTGTCAGCCCCTCAGAGAACCTGTCATGCAAAGTGGGCTCCACTATGGTTTGCTGGGGAGATGAGAGTCCTACACCAGATGTATTATGGTGCTGCAAAAACACCATGTGTAAATCCGCCACCTCCAGACTGAGCTGCCGCAGTTGCCCTGTCAGAGGAGTGATTGGATCCATAATGGATTAGGAAAAATGGTTACGGTCAGAGCTAATGTCACGACACAGCTGTCGGGTGACCCGGGACCCAGCAACTCCTTCCCTGTCCTTAACACTGGGGGGCGACCTCACTCGCCCTATTCCCCGGGATACTTCCAAAAGTGAAGATTCCGGGGCCTCAACCCTTGCCTTATCTATTAATTCAGCCCTCCGTCTATTCTCTTCCCCCACCCAGGGAAGAGGGGGGCTACTGTGCACCGTAGTACACCAACCCGACAAACAAGAAAACACAAACAAGGGTTAACAGAAAACTCCAGGCATACAAAATATTCACTCACATATAACAGAGGAATTCACCGGGGCATGGAGGTAGAGGAATAAACAAAAACAGAGAAGAATAAGGAATTAACACGAATACAAACCAAGCAACAGTCACAGATAACTCCTCCAACTCTCCTCATATGAACACCTTTACCTCCATTAGCTATGCAGCAAATGATAGCTCTGACAAGGATTTGCATCAGAGCCCAGATTATAAGGGGGAAAGTAATGGCTAACCGAGCTCAGCTACGAGCACAGAGATTTCCATCATGGCCGATTAACCCCTGTTCTGCCAGAAGGAATAAACACCATTATAATGAAGGAGAAGTGCTTCTTCTCAGCACCGAAGTAGGAGCAATCAGATGCTGCGGTCTTCTGGCTCCACACTGTCGCGGTAATCCCGTGACAGTTCCCCCTCTTGTGCGAGGGACCTCCACAACCTCAGGAACAGGCTTATCAGAGTGTGCCAAGTGAAACCAGTGACACTCGGCTGTATATATTTGGGCAGCATATAGAAAAAATTTGAACTTAGGGGGCCGCATTCTTTGAATAACAAATTTACATTTTTAGTAATACCTTTTTTTTCTATACACCTTTTGAACATTTTTGTCGTTTTTTAAAAATTTTTTTTAGAACTTGTGTCGTTATGGATGTGAGGATAACCAAAATGCACTCATATTGTAGTTATGTTCCCTTATTGCAGTTATGTCCCCATATTCAGGTCCCCATATTGTAGATATAATCCCCATCCAGGCTCTCATATTGTAGTTATGTCAAAATCCAGGTCCCCATATTGTAGTTATGTCAACATCCAGGTTCCCATATTGTAGTTATCTCTCCATACAGGTCACCATATATGTCAATATGTCCCCATCCAGGTCCCTATATTGTAGTTATGTCCCCATCTAGGTCCTCATATTGTCGTTATGTGCCCATATTGTAGTTATGTCTCCATCCAGGTCCCCATATTGTAGTTATGTCCCCATCGAGGTCCCCATATTGTAGTCCCCATCCAGGTCCTCATATTGTAGTCATGTCCCCATCCAGTTCCATATTGTAGTTATGTCCCTAGGTTTGTGAGGAGGAAAATAGAAAAAAATAGTGAAGCAAAAAAATGTGGTCAATTTTGTGCTAATATCTCCCATCCTGGAATACATATGTCCCCAATACAAGTATACATGGCCCTCTCATCCCTATCATCCCTATCCTGGTATGCATAGCCCCCTCATCCCTATTCTGGTATGCATGGTGCCTATCCCCATACCTATTCTCATATGCATGGCCCCTCATTCCCATCCTGGTATGCATGGCCACCCTCATCCCCATCCAGGTATGCATGGCCCCCTCATCCCCATCCAGGTATGCATGGTTCCTCATTCCCAACCTGGCTAGCATGGTCCCTTCATCCCCATCCTGGTATGCATGGCCCCCTGATCATTATCCTGGTATGCACAGACTCCTCATCCTCATCCTGGTATACATGGTCCCCATCCCTATCCTGGTATGTTGTGGTGTGGTGTGTTGCCTGAGTAGCATTATGCCAACGTTAACCCCTTCCCGACCATGACGCCTACGTTGGCGTCATGAAAACCTGTGCCATCCCGACCCATGACGCTAACGTAGGCGTCATGCTATAAATCATGTTCCGGCGGGTCGGGTGACCGGAATCACTGAAAGGTCACCCGACCCGCAGGCACAGGACCCCTTGCGCATCACCACAGTGGGGGTGGCTTAACCCCCATGTGGTTACGATCGCTCTGATTGGCTGTTAAAAGTGAAACAGCCAATCAGAGCGATTAGTAATATTTCACCACTGAAAAGTGGTGAAATATTACAATCCAGCCATGGCCGATGCTGCAATAGCATCGGCCATGGCTGGACACTGTGTTCCCACCCTCCCCACACGAGTAACGGTGGTGATCGGCCGCCGCCGCCGATTCATGGCGGCGAACGGTCACCGTCGTTACTAATCATCTGCTGGCGGTCCGATCGTCTCCCTCCGGTGTGCTCCGCTCCCCCCCGCCCTCCGATTACCCCCTGTAAGCTTTTCAGGGGATATAGCTCTGGGATCGCCGTCTCGGGTAGACGGAGTGGCATACAAACAGTTCAATCACAGACAGCAATTCTGGTGCAACTGGCCGCAACCAGTTTTATTGAAAGTCGCAGCATTAAACATCAGCAAAACCAAATCATAAACCAAAATCCTAAGCCTCTCCGGCTACTCACTAAACACAGATAGTTCCCTCACTATTGGGGCCCAGACTCTACCAGCCTGGCCCAAAACAACACATATATTCAGTATTTACCAGAGTGTGGTTTCCCGGAGACTCCTGCAGTGTTTGGAGTCACATCCAGACTGAGAGTCAATGTCTGTGTTCTCAACCCACCTACTTCTGGCTACCTAATTAACCTGAGTGGCCTCAGGTGTGAGCTGCAAGCCTGTACTGAATGGAGGGTGTAGTGAACTTGCTCCACCACTAGGTTTACAAAGCCATACATTTCCCTTATGCCAGTCAGCTAAGTACCTGGGCGAGATGTACACCCCATCCAATACATACCCCTTCCTGTCTCACATATCCCCCCCTCTTCTCCAGACCGGAGGGCTGGTCATCAATCCTAAAGAGACAGTGAACTCCGGACAAGGCATCGGCACTACCCTGTAACCTCCCAGGCCTATGCTCTCTGCGGGCTTCGGGTATCCTGCACGGTTTCAGCTTGACCTTAGTGCCGGGCTCAGTCTCGATATAGTGCCTCACCAGAGAAGTACGACCAGGCAAGTCAGAACACCTCTGCTGATTCTTCCTCAGAAACTCTCATACTTCCTGTTTTTTGGTGCAACTGACAACGTGTCACCAACCATCACAGGAGGTATAGGGGGTTTTACACCTTTCTCTAATTCCCCCGCGGCCACCAATGACTCTCTATCATCCTGGGTCTTGTCCATCCCCAGGTGCCCACCAAGCACGTGGCTATGTGACAACCCCAGCACCATGCTTCTATATGGCTTAGGTACCAGGAGCTGACTCACGACCTCTCCCTGGACTTCAGTGACCTCACACAGTAGGTTATCGTTCATGGCAACATGAGGAAACCTCCCTCAGAACAAAGGTCCTGGGGAACCTCATTTAGAACAGCTATATTTTCCTGGGCCGTTTTAATAGTGGGGTCTTGCAACTGCTCACTCCCAAAATGGTCACGGGACACAGGTAGGTCAGGGACATTCAGTTCCTGAGAACCACTATCCTCGTCTCCCAACATCACCTGCAAAGGAAATTCATCATTATCATGGTCATCCTCATTATCATTATCACGGTCATCATCATTATCATGGTCATCATCAATATCATGGTCATCCTCATTATCATTATCATGGTCATACCTCATTATCATTTCATGGTCATCCTCATTATCATTATCATGGTCATCATCATTATCACGGTCATCATCATTATCAGTATCATCACATAAGTTTAACGGCCCACTAGCATTGTGTTCCGCCCCTATGGACTGCGCAACCTCAGTAGGAGCTGTAGTGTTGTTGTGCAGATGAAGGGAACTCCAGAAGGCCACACAGAGATGCTGGATGGTAGGTTCAAACAGCCATACTTTATTTTTCGTTTCCTCTCCCCTCGCTCCCCTTTCCCAGGACTTTCCTGCTCCTGCCTTGTCCCTCCTCCCCATTACATCATCGTTACTAGGCAGAAACTGAAACAAGGATAACAGCAAACCAATCACAGATATAGTAACAACATCACATCTCTCCTCTTCTCACCATACAAAACAACATTAGAACTGGATAACGGTCCAAAAGTTCACATTAGTACGAAGGGTTTTTTTTTTCTTTTTACTGCAGAACATAGTCCAAGAGGCGGGCTGGCGGTCTTACGATTTTGCCTCGCTGGATAGCGGTGAGACATCACAGCCCCAGATGAACTTTCTGAGTCCCCTGAGAAATCCTCCCTTGGAACTGCTGAGCTCTGGGGATGCGGCAGGACGTCATCGCTATCTGCCTCGTCTGTTTCTGGGACATAGTCGCAAAGTTTTTTAAATGGACACGTTCCTTGTGACCTGGCGACCGTGATCTTGAGCAGTAACCATGGTGCCTTTGACTTGTGTGACCTGAAAGGGTTCAGGATAGTATTTGTGATGCAAACTTGTCACTAGGTCTTAGCCTTTTTACCAGGACCCAATCTCCCACCAATACTTCCGGTGGCTTGCACGATGACTGCTCTTATCTGCATACCTCTTCATCTTCTGTTTGGATATGGCATCCTTTAGTAGCAATTGGGGTTTGAACAGGGCTCAGCGGAACGCTCGGGAGTTTGACACGCATAGGCCTGTTGAACAGCGCAGTGGCAGGTGGTATCCCGTAGTAAAATGGGGTGCAGCTCTGTACTGTCTAAGAAATCTGTGTAACTTGCTGTAAATCCTTGTGCTCCATGGTAGCGATCCTCAAAGTTTTGTTGATTGATTGCATGAACCGTTCCACTTCACCTTGGCCTGAGGCCAGTAAGGAGTTATTTTCCTGTGAGTGAAACCAAGATAGGTTGCGAATGATCGAAAGTCTGTGCTATTAAAAGGTGGTCCATTGTCGGACTTCACTGTTTCCGGTATGCCATATGCCGAGAAGATCTTGTCTAATTTTGGTATAACAGCCCTGGCAGAGGTTGTCAAAACATTTTCAATGACTGGGAACCTCGAATAGTCATCCATGACAACCAGCAGATAGGAGTGATCCGGTAAAACACAGAAGTCAACACTAATAGCAGACCACGGGCCCTCTGGCAGGGGTGTCATTTGTAAGGGTGCGCGTCTATGGTCAATTGTAGTTGCTTGGCAGGGTATGCAAGTTTCAATGAGTGCCTCTACTTTTTTGTCTAGTCCTGGAACCAGACTTTCTCTCTCAGTAATTGCTTTGTTTTCACCACCCCTTGATGAGCCTCGTGGGCCAGATACCAGTACTCTGTTTGAAGTTTTCTGGGGTATCACCAGCCGGATTGTTATGCAACAGTAGATTTGAATCAGACACGGAGAGATCATGTCGTGCATTAAAGAAGGCTGTCAAGTAGGTTGTTTGATCCGTATTTTTGAGGCGGGCTTCAGCAAGAAAATTGCTCCAATTTTTAGATCGAACAGTCCTATAAAACTACGAAGTTGGTGATCGGAATCCCCGTTTGTTGTATTTCCTCCATAGTCATAGCTTTTGGCACAGAATGTGCAACAATAAAATTGATATTTCCTCTGCAAGGATATTTTGCTGGAATGTCGTCCTTGGGTAGTTTGTGGTGTTGGGTGTCTCGAAAAGTAGTCTGCTGGATTACCAGCTCCTGCCTCGTATCTCACCCGAAACTGGTAGTTCTGTAGGCGGAGCAACCAGCGTTCAAGTCGTGGGGGAGGCTTTGAAGAATGTTTGTTGAAAAGCGGAATGAGCGGTTTGTGGTCACTTATCACTGTGAATTTATGTCCCATAAGGTACAGATGAAAATGAAGCATCCCCACACAACCGCAAGAGCTTCCTTTCAGTTTGTGAATAGCGTTGTTCTGTCTCTTTAAGGCTTTGCTTGCAATTGGAAATGGTAGAAACGTTGCCTTCTTTGGACACTTGTGTGAGAAATTGCACCCAGGCCCACCGGACTAGCATCCACGATCAGCCCTGTGGACTTTAGAGGGTCAAAATAGGCCATGACGGTGTCGCATCAGACCGGACTTCATGGAGTCGAATGCTGCTTGGTGTTCAGTAGTTCATGTCCAAGGAGTGTCTTTTTTCGTGAGTAGTCGCAGGGTTCGGAGACCGGGGCCAGATCAGGCATAAATCGCCCACAGTACGTGACTAGTCCTAGAAAACTGCGAACCTCTGACACATTTTGAGGTTGGCTAGCTGACTTATGGCAAAACTTTCTGAGGATCGCTGAAACTCCTTGCTCCGAAAAGATATATCCAAAGAAGCTTAATGACTTTTGGTTAAACCACATTTTGACGGATTGACAGTTAGATTTGCAGGCTTGCAGTCTCTGAAACACTTGCTCTAAGTGACTGTCATGCTCCTCTTGGGTTGTACCATATATAAGAATGTCATCACTGACGTTTAGAACTCCTGCTATTCCAGATAGAACCTGACTGATAAGTTCTGAAATATTTCTGCCGCAGATGAGAACCAAAGTTCAACCTCTTGAATCGTCGTAAGCCCACATGGGACTAAAAATTGTAATGTACCTGGAATCTGGATGCAACTCAAGTTGATGATAACCCTGATTTTAAAATCAATTTTAGAAAATACTTTTGCACCATTCAGGTCTGTGATAATGTCATCAATAGTGGGCGTGATGTGCCTTTCTCTTTGAATAGCTAAATTGGCATGCCGCATATCCACTGTCATGTGTGCATCGCCACGAAGATCGTCGCGGTTGCACGTTCTGACTTCTCACAGCTGAGTTGCTGTTTCTTTGTTGTTTGGCAGTTAGGGAGTTAATTCTGTCTGTGCTCAGTTCTGGACTGGGGGCAGTTCTCCCCGGCTGCAATTAATTATTTGTTGATTGGTTTCCTTTAAATCTCTGGTTGTCTGTGTTGGGAGTTGCCAGTGAAATTCTTCATGCAGACCACAGATAGGATGTATCTGTATAGACTTAAGTTAAAGAGCTCCTTAGTTGTTTTAAGCTCACCTTGCTTAGAGTTTAATATCCCAGATCATTTATGTTCCTTCTGTGTTTGAGTGTGTATGCAAGTCTGTGTTTTCTCCAGTCTGTCTTATATGTCTAATCTGTGTATTTAGCAGAGATCAGCCCATATCCCTTTGGGGGTAATCAGAATCCTTCTTAGGGACTGATTACAGGGTTCAGGGACTGATAGGAGACAGGGTTAGGCTGGAGACTTGGACCTCTGAACCATTATCAGTACCTCCAAGGTGAGGGATTAGTTAGGACCCCAGTTTAGGGTCAGGTTAGACCCCCGGTCCTCCTCTTTCCTGTGACAGTGTATCAAGTCCTCAAGATTAACCCTGAGTTCAACGGATATCGTGTCAGGTAAAATCTATTCTATATTTACATGCTGATGTTGCTAATCTATATGTTGTATGAGTTATGTTCTATTAAGAATAGTTTACTGACATCGTACACATATCATAAAGACCGCGGGGACATTTTCACTGGCCAATAAAATTAATTCCCAGTTGCCATGGATCCAGTAGCCCAGCTGGCTCTGCAGTTGCAGGGGTTTATCCATGGAGCTGACGGACATTAAGTCCAAAGTTTTGTCTCCCTCGGAGCAAACCAGATTTGAACCTAAAGTAGCTCTCCCGGACAGGTTCACTGGTGGGCGAGACAAATTTTTTACCTTCAGGGAAGCATGTAAATTGTATTTTCGGCTTCGGCCTCGATCATCAGGGAGTGAAGAGCAGAGAGTGGGAATTGTTATCTCGCTCCTACAAGGGGACCCTCAATCCTGGGCCTTCTCCCTTCCTCCGGGATCCCCGGCTCTACAGTCAGTAGATCGATTTTTTTACTGCCCTGGGTTTGGTATATGATGACCCAGATCGGGTCTCTCTTGCTGAGACAAAATTACGTAAGATACAGCAGGAGATCGTCCGGCAGAGGAATTTGCTTCTGAGTTTCTTTAGATGGGCCACAGATACTCAGTGGAATGACCCAGCTCTTAGGAGCCAGTTTTGTCATGGGCTTTCTGACAAATTAAAGGACGTTTTAGCTCAGTATGATTCTCCTCCATCACTGGAGGCTGCAATGGGCCCTAGCTATCCGTACTGATAGACGGCTCCGGGAGAGGTGCGAGGTAACTCCGCCCCCTGTTGTTACTCCACCTACTACTAAAGTCCCTTATGTTGAGGTTCCCCTTGTCTGTTCGGAGGAGCCTATGCAGTTGGGAGGGACATCATTTCGTAGGAGGGGATTGGCGGTACGCCGCAGGACTAGAAGGTGTTTCTTCTGCGGGAAAGGGGGACATTTTTTTGGGGGATGTCCATCCGTGCCTTGTTGAGCAAAAAGTCGCCGGAAAACTGTTAATCCCAGGTTGTGTGGTGGACGACAACCTGGGAGTATCTATTTCGTCCGCTAGTTTTCTCCAGTTTCTTGTACCAGTAGGAGGTGGTTGGTACGAGAGTGGAGAGATTTTCTGTTCTTCTTGATAGTGGGTCCGGGGCTAATCTGGTTGACGCTCAGTTTGCTCAGGCTCAAGGTATGCATCTGAGTGTATTGGTCAAACCGATCTCTATATTCTCCATTGACGCCAGGCCTCTCGGCCAAGGTAGCTTGTTCATGAGGTTCATAACATTGACCTTCGGGTAGGGGCAATACATAGGGAACTATTATCTTGTTATGTTTTTGGAGGGTCTACCTACTCCTATTGTTTTGGGGACTTCCTTGGTTGGTTAAACATAACCCTGTGATTAATTGGCAGTCCAGAGATATAAGCCAATGGGGGGAGTTTTGCAAAAGTAACTGCATGAACACAGTCATCAGTGCGGTCGTGCCTAGTACTTTGCCTCCTTTTTTGGAGGACTTTGGGGATGTGTTCTCTGAGGAGGGGTGTCAGGAGTTGCCTCCTCATCGCGTGTATGACTGCTCTATTAATCTCCTTCCTGATGCTAAGTTACCTAAAGCTAGGTTATATAACCTTTCTGGTCCTGAGAGGCAGGCTATGAAAGATTATATTTCGGAAAGTCTGGCCAAAGGGCATATTTAGACCTTCATCTTCCCAGTGGCCGCGGGGGTTCTTCTTTGAAGAAAAAAGATGGAGGCCTACGCCCTTGCTTGGATTTCCGCGAACTTAATACGGATTACTGTTCGAGATCCGTATCCACTCCCTCTGATTCCTGATCTCTTCAATAAAAATTGTTGGCGCCAAATGGTTCTCTAAATTGGATCTCAGGGGGCGTATAATCTGATTAGGATAAAAGAGGGGATGAGTGGAAAACGGCGTTAACACGCCGGAGGGACATTATGAGAACCTTGTCATGCCTTTTGGTCTGACAACTGCACCAGCAGTATTCCACATTTTGTTAATGACATTTTTCGTCATCGGGTGGGGCTGTTTGTGGTCGTATATTTTGGAGACAATTTTAAATTTACTCACCAGATCTTGTGTCTCACAGGAGCATGTGAGACAGTGTTGCAGATCTTGCGAGACAATAAACTATACGCCAAACTGGAAAAGTGTGTATTCGCCGTACAGGAACTTCAGTTTTTGGGTTTCTTGGTGTCAGCCTCCGTTTTCCGTATGGACCCTGAAAAGGTGAGAGCAGTGCTTGAATGGGATCAGCCAGAGGATCTTAAGGCTCTGCAGCATTTTCTGGGGTTTGCTAACTACTACCGGAAATTTATTTGTAATTTCTCATCTGTTGTCAAACCTCTCACTGACATGACAAGAAAAGGGACGGATTTTTCTAAATGGGCGGACAAAGCTTGCCAAGCTTTTTCCTCTTTGAAAAAATGTTTTGCTTCGGTACCCCCTCTCATCCAACCAGATGCATCACAGCCGTTCGTTGTGGAGGTGGGCGCGTCTGACGTAGGGTGGGTGCAATATTGTCCCAGGGTCGTCCCCTGGTAAATGGCATCCGTGCGCTTTCTTTTCTAAAAAATTGTCGTCCGCCGAAAGGAATTATGATATCGGCAATAGGGAACTTTTGGCCATTAAGTTGGCTTTTTAAGAATGGCGTCACTTTTTGGAGGGGGCAGTCCACCCGGTCACCGTCATTACTGATCACAAGAACCTGCTGTATTTGGAATCTGCTAAGCGTCTGAATTCCAGACAAGCTCGATGGTCGTTTGTTTTTTACCAGGTTTTAATTTGTTGTACTTATCGCCCTGGATCTAAGAATGTAAAGGCTGATGCTTGTCTCGCAGTTTCCCAAAGGGGCCGGGAAATGGATGACCCGATTCCTATCCTTCAGGAGGGGGTGGTAGTGGGGCGGCTGTATGTTCTGAGCTTGTGGAGGAGGTGTTAGAGGCTCAGGGAGACGCCCCTGCAGGACCTCCAGGGAGACTGTTTGTCCCAAATCAGTTGAGACAAAAGGTTATGAGGCACATCATAATTCTGCTTTAGCAGGACATCCAGGGAGTAAGGCTACTTTAGATCTCCTTTCTCGCCGTTTTGGTGGCCTAACGTTAATAAAGATGTTTTAACTTTGTCGCGTCCTGTGGGTTTGTGCTCGCTCTAAGACCCCTCATACCCGTCCGTCTGTGACCCTTTTACCCTTGAAACTTCCGGAGCGTCCATGGACTCATTTATCTATGGACTTCATTACGGACCTTCCTCCGTCGTCAGGGAATACTGTCATACTGGTGGTTGTTGACAGGTTCAGTAAGATGGCACATTTCATTGCTCTTCCTGCCCTCCCTAATGCTAAAACTCTGGCGCAGGTGTTCATTGGGGAGATTGTGAGACTTCATGGGTTCCTTCTGATGTGGTGTCAGATAGGGGTCTCAGTTTGTGTCCAAGTTTTGGAGGGCATTTTGTTTACGTCGGGGGATGCAATTGTCATTTTCCTCGGCTTTTCATCCGCAGACCAATGGTCAGACAGAGCGTCTGAATCAAAGCCTAGAGACTTATCTTCGGTGTTTTGTCTCAGAGAACCAGGAGGACTGGTCTTCTTTCTTGCCTCTGGCAGAGTTCGCTCTTAACAACAGGCGGAGCGAGTCCACTGGTAAGTCCCCGTTTTTTGGGGCATATGGTTTTCATCCCCCAGTTTTGTACATTCAATGGGGGGGGCCCTTCTGGGGTTCCTGAGGAGGAGCGTTTCTCGTCGTCACTTGCTTCAGTGTGGAGAGGTGTATTGAATAATTCTGAGTGCTATGGGGAACCGTTAAAACGTATGGCTGATAGGAGGAGAGTTTCTGGTCCAGATCTTAATGTGAAGATCGGTATGGTTGTCTACCAGGAATATAAAACTTAAAGTTCCCTCTGGAAGCTGGGCCCCAGATTCATCGGGCCGTACAGGATCAGTTCCATAATTAATCCGGTGGCATTTCGTCTGGACCTCCCTCCTACGTTTAAAATCCACAATGTGTTCCACAAGTCTTTTACTTAAGAGGTACTGGCACCATCATACCATCACCTCAAACCTCCTCCTCCAGTGGTGGTCAATGGTAACTTGGAGTTCAAGTGTCAAAGATCATTGACTCACGTCTGAATCGCCGGTCCCTTCAGTACTTGGTGCATTGGAAGGGGTGTATGGTCCAGAGGAGAGGACGTGGGTTCCTGCGTCTGACATTAACGCAGATCGTTTGGTGCGGACCTTCCACAGAACTCACCCGGGCAAACCTGGCCCTGAGGGTCCGGGGGGCCCCTCGTAGAAGGGGGGGTACTGTCATGTGTGCATACGCCACGAAGATCGTCGCGGTTTGCACGTTCTGACTTCTCACAGCTGAGTTGCTGTTTCTTTGTGTTTGGCAGTTAGGGAGTTAATTCTGTCTGTGCTCAGTTCTGGGACGGGTGCAGTTTCTCCCGGCTGCAATTAATTATTTGTTGTTGGTTTCCTTTAAATCTCTGGTTGTCTGTGTTGGGATGTTGCCAGTGAAATTCTTCATGCAGACCACAGATAGGATTGTATCTGTATAGACTTAAGTTAAAGAGCTCCTTAGTTGTTTTAAGCTCACCTTGCTTAGAGTTTAATATCCCAGATCATTTATGTTCCTTCTTGTTTGAGTGTGTATGCAAGTCTGTGTTTTCTCCAGTCTGTCTTATATGTCTAATCTGTGTATTTAGCAGAGATCGCCCATATCCCTTTGGTGGTAATCAGAATCCTTCTTAGGACTGATTACAGGTTCAGGATGATAGGAGACAGGGTTAGGCTGGAGACTTGGACCTCTGAACCATTATCAGTACCCCCAAGGTGAGGGATTAGTTAGGACCCCAGTTTAGGGTCAGGTTAGGACCCCCGGTCCTCCTCTTTCCTGTGACAGTGTATCAAGTCCTCAAGATTAACCCTGAGTTCAACGGATATCGTGTCAGGTAAAATCTATTCTATATTTACATGCTGATGTTGCTAATTATATGTTGTATAGAGTTATGTTCTTTTAAGAATAGTTTACTGACATCGTAACATATCATAAGAACCGCGTGACATCCACACATAGCCGGATTTTACCAGGCTGCTTTGGTTTTGGTGCAAAACAATGGGCGATACCCAAGGAGTCGGGCCTTCAACTCGTTCAACAACATCAGACGCTTCCAGATCTTGCAGTTCTTGCTCCACAAGTTTGCGGACATGAAATGGGATGCGCCTGTGAGGTTGAACAGACGGCTGTATTGACTGGTCAATATGCAATTTTATCTGAACGTCTTTTAGCTTACCGAGACCTTTAAAGAGATTGGGGTATCTCTGCATGATGTGTTGGGCCAAAGGACCTGTGACGCTATTGACCAGGTTGACCAGACCCAGAGATAAGCACTCCTGCCGCTGAGAAGCAGTCTGCGGAGCACTCTACTACATATACAGTGTCGGTGATGGACTTCCCGTCAGCTGCAAGTTCTGACTGAAATTTGCCACACAGGGGTAGTGCAGATGCTGAACCATAAGGAAAAATCTTTAGACTAGTGCTTGTAGAGCAGGTCTGTTCGGGAGTCGGCTATAGACTGCACGGCTGATGACGTTTACTGATGCCCCCGTGTCTACTAGGGCTTCCACCGGGCTACCATTTATCAGGATAAGTCGCCTTGGACTGGTAAGTGCGTGCAGTGTTTGAGATCCCTCTGCAGTCACTGAGAATAGATAAGTACTGTGAGCTCGTCAGTAAGCTGCATCGTTTGGATTTTCTGTGACCTGGGTTGTACTGTGGGATGAGGGGATTGTGGTTTGGATCTACACACTTTGCAAAATGGTTTTGTTTTCCACAATTATGGCAGGTCCCCCTTTTGCTGGGCAGACATTCTGGTGAGGATACGACCCTCCGCAGTTGTAGCAAGTTGCCCCTGCATACGAGGCACAGACGGTCTCTGTGTCAGCTTTGCTATACAAGATGGTGCTTCCGCCTCGCACTCAATGTTCTCTATGAGTTTTTGCTTGTTTTTCGGCGGTATCATTTACACGTGCTGTTTCAAGCAGTTTTGCTAAAGTCATGGTGGGATCTCTGAGTGCTTGTCTCTGTAACTTAGAGGAGATGCAGCCTTGTAAAATCTGCATTTGGACTCTTTGTCGACATCTGCAAATTCACAGTAAGCTGCAAGGTGCCGTAGTCGGACATGATATTCATCAATGCTTTCTGTTGCTGACTGCTTTAAAATTTTCTAAACTTGAAGATTTCAAATGCTGCATTTCTGTGGGGAGAAATACTTGCTTAATGCTGCCTTACTGAGCTCATAGTCTTTGTCTTCTCC
The DNA here is from genome assembly GCA_033576555.1 of Oophaga sylvatica. NCBI lineage: Eukaryota > Metazoa > Chordata > Amphibia > Anura > Dendrobatidae > Oophaga > Oophaga sylvatica. Next base: position 3,633 of record JARQOD010009299.1, on the reverse strand, counting down.
TGTATTTTGGCAGAGTAGTGAAGATATCATAGACTTGTTCCCCTGCAGATGTAATACATGGCTTTCTTCCTGGTATCATCTGATATGTTCATGGCTTGTAGGAATATATCAAAACGCTTCAGCATTTCTCCAACATGCTGCTAGGTTAGCTGGGGACTGATGCACATCAAAGCAGGAAGGCAGGTAAAAGGCCATTGTTGTAGAGCTGAAATACCTTTAGCCGATGATGAACGTTTCCTCATCGCCAGTTGTAGTGTTGTTGTGCAGATGAAGGGAACTCCAAAAGGCCACACAGAGATGCTGGAATGGTAGGTTTAAACAGCCATACTTTATTTTTTCGTTCCTCTCCCTCGCTCCCCTTTCCCAGGACTTCCTGCTCCTGCCTTGTCCCCTCCTCCCCCATTACATCATCGTTACTAGGCAGAAACTGAAACAAGGATAACAGCAAACCAATCACAGATATAGTAACAACATCACAGGAGCTTCATCACACTGTCCAGTAGAATCATTTTTTCCCCCAGAGATCCCTACACAGGGGAAAGTCACATACCCAATATGACGGGGTGCATCAGGTTCTTCACTACCCCCACTTCATAGATACCCTCCCCGAGTTTGGGGACCAAGTCCACGGTAGTCTCTAGGTAGACTTTGGTGTCTCCATGATGCACACCACACTCAGGTGTTTATCGGGATGAATCCCATCAATCAGACTGTCATGTATGAGAGTCACTTGACTTCCTGAGTCTGGAGTTTCAACGGGGAGACCTTTCTAGGCCTGGAGTCTCCCGACAGGGAAGTAACACCCTTTTCCTCCCATATGTCCCCTCGGCCTGTCCCCGTCATCAGCATACCCCCTGTCCCCAACAGCTGGAACGCTCTTACCGGGAGAGTTCGGCGTCCGGGAACTCCGAAGTACCTCTCTATCAGGCTGATGAGTTGCTTGGCGTCTGGTGGTCTCCTTGTCCGACCCCGTGCTGTACCTCCAGGAGGAAATGCTCGGGTGTAGCGGTCCACATCACCTTTTTCGACCCTTTGGGCAGGGTTGCCGACGTCAGGCTCCATCCACTTCTTTAGTACTTGGGTGTAAGCGGTCCACTATCACCTCTTCGACCATCTGGGCATGGCTGCCAACGTCAGGCTCCAGCCCATTTTTCACTGCATACACCGCAGGTGCCTTTGCAACATCACTCTGGGACGAGAACTGAGATCCTGGCGTAGTGCTGCAACCTGCTCCCTTAGCAATCGGTTAGTCTCCTGATGTTGCACACTAACTTGCGCCATATGTTTAAGCAGCGCCTCCATGCTGTCATCCATGCTGTCAGACTTCTCTTCTCAACAACGGCAGTCTTTACTCAAGACATACACACTCCACAGTCTTTTCCACAGCAAGTTCAGCTTTGCTGTGCAGACACCTTTTTTTTTTTTTTTCTCTGCAGACCCTATTAGGGCTACTGTCTCTTTAAGGCTGCTTCAACAGACTTTTCCTTTGCTGCTGCTTTAGCCACTGTGCTGCCCGCACCCTCCACCAATGTAAGCTTTTCAGGGGATAAGCTCTGGATCGCCCGTCTCGGGTAGACGGAGTGGCATACAAACAGTTCAATCACAGACAGCAATTCTGGTATAAACTGGCCGCAACCAGTTTTATTGAAAGTCTGCAGCATTAAACATCAGCAAAACCAAATCATAAACCAAAATCCAAGCCTCTCCGGCTACTCACTAAACACAGATAGTTTCCTCACTATCGGGGCCCAGACTCTACCAGCCTGGCCCAAACAACACATATATTCAGTATTTACCAAGAGTGTGGTTTCCCGGAGACTCCTGCAGTGTCTGGAGTCACATCCAACAGGCTCAAGTCTGGTTTCTCAACCACCTACTTCGGCACCAATTAACGAGTGCCTCAGGGTGACTGCAAGCCTACTGAAGGAGGGGGTATTGAACTTGCTCCCCACAGGTTTTACAAAGCCAACATTTCCCTTTGCCAGTCAACTAAGTACCTGGGCGAGATGTACACCCCATCCAATACAACCCTTCACTGTCTCACACCCCCACGCCTACCTCACCTCCTCCTCCTTCGCGGCCCCTTGATCCGCCCGCGTCCGCCCGGGACTCTTCATGGCGCCGCCATCTTGGAAAATTCGGGCCATGCCTGCGCCTTTCAAAGTACAATTTATTTTGTCACTGGATAAACTCTCACAGTGATCAAAAAAAAGTAAATGAACACCCCCCCCCGTCAGGTAGGGAAAAAAAAAATAAAAATTTTTTTTTTTTCCTTTTAGGCCCTGTCCACACGTTGCGAATTTCGCTGCTGACCGAGCTGATTTCGCTGCTTGGGGTTTCCCCTGATTTCGCTGCTCTCCGCGCGGATTTCGCTGCTGATCCGCAGCTTATTTCGCTGCTGACCGCAGCTGATTTCGTGCTGCTTTCGCTGCTGATCCGCGCTGATTTCGCTGCTGATCCGCAGCTTATTTCGTTTCTGATCCGCAGGGGATTTCTTTGCTGATCCGCAGCGATTTCCGCTGCCGCAGCTGATTTCGCTGCGATCCCAGCGGATTTCGCTCACCCCAGCGGATTTCGCTGCTGAACCGCAGCGGATTTCGCTGCTGATCCGCAGCGATTTCGCTGCTGTCCGCAGCGGATTTCGCTGCTGACCGCAGCGATTTCGCTGTTGACCGAGCGGATTTCGCTGCTGATCCGAGCGATATCGCTGCTGATTTCGCGCTGATCCCAGCGGATTTCGCTGCTGACCGCCCCATTTCGCGCTGACCCCAAGATTTCGCTGATCCGCAGCATTTCGCTGGGGGTCCGCAGCGGATTTGACCTGGGACCACACAACCAGAAACCAGGGAATACAATGCAAAAAAATGGAAAAAAAAAAAAACTGTGCACAGTGTGGATTTTTCAGCGCGGTTTTTCTGGGGTTTTAAATCCCAGAAAAACAATTCTTTTTGGGGGTTTCCGCAGGGGTTTTTACACCTATTCCATTATAGTTTTTAAAAACCCCAGGGAAAAACCGCAGCAAATCCGCCTAAATTCCAGGTAAAAAAGGGAGTCTTTTACCCCCGGGTTTTAGAAAAATCGCAAGTAAAACCCCAACGTGTGCACGGGGGCCCAGGGTTTGCTGGGGCATATTCATTAGGAAACCAGTGTAACGCGCCGTTAACTGTTGTGAATAGGCGGGGGAAAGATTCTGACAAAGCCCCTCGGTGTTACAAACGTACGACTGTCCAGTAAGATTGGAGGATTGGGAACAGGTTTTTTGACTGGTCTTTATAAAAGGGAGCTGTTATGTTTTTTGGGCTGAGGAGTCAGGAAAAAAAAAGGAAACACCAGACATTTGGGGAACTATGAGATTGCAGTACCCTGAACAACCACCCCAAGGGGGCCCCGGAGCGTTCCTAATTGGTCCTAAACCCCGTCCGCCTTAAAAAAACACACCAAAGAAGAAATAGAAAAAATACTCCCCGGAGCGAACCCCAAAATAATAGAAACCCCCAAACAAGTAAGGCGGTTTTTTAACAAATGAAATACGACACAGAAAGAAAATAAATGGCAACGCTGGGGGCCCCCCAAATACTAAAAGAAAAGGATAGAAGGGACTTACGAAATCCCAAAAACCCTGAAAAAACACCA
>JARQOD010009298.1:0-31964 GCA_033576555.1 Oophaga sylvatica | reverse complement strand
CAGATTGAGTCAGGGACAGAGCCCTTCGGGGGCCCTGACGCACGGGGGTTCCGAAAGGGAGCGGGTTCCTGGGCCCGTTCGGAGTCACAGCTTGAAACCCCGAGTAATTGGGCGACGGAAAGGGGACCTACAGGCAATGCATGGGGGTTACAGTACCGTATGGCTTTAATTTTTCTGGACATGCGAGTCTATCACAGGCCGCAATGAACGGATGTGCGAGGGTCAGTGAAAAGGAGGCAGAGGGGAGCAAAAAGTCCCTAGGAAGCGGAAAAACCCAGGCGGAGGTAGAACCCTTTCCCCCGTCCTTTACCCCATGCCCCTTTAAAAAACCGCGTACCCGTGGCTCTGACCCAAATTTAAAAAAAGGCCCTCCCCGTTAGGAAGGCGAGCTCATGTAGCCGAGCCTTAGGGGGAGGGTCGAGAGGCGGGGGCTAGCCGTCAGAGACCCCCCCCCACCCGCGGCCTAGTCTCCACAAAACCGGGGACTAAATTTACACCCGGGGCTAGCACCGGCCAGCTGCGGCCTAGATTTCCGGCGGAGGCCGCCCCAAAATCAGAGGGCGGGCCCGCCGGAAGGAGACGATGCCGGGGGCGGATCCCCGCGACCGCGGCCTACCCTCCGGCCGACGCCGGACGCTATATTTTGGGCCACGGCCTAGTCCCCGGCAGAAGCCGGGGACTAAATTTGCAGCCGCGGCCCAGCACCGGCCGAAGCCGCGGCCTAGATTTCCGGCGGGGGCCGCCCAAAATCAGAGGGCGGGCCCGCCGGAAGGTGACGATGCCGGGGGCGGATCCCCGCGACCGCGGCCTACCTTCTGGCCGGCGCCGGACGCTATATTTCGGCCCTAGTCCCCGGGGACTAAATTTCTGCCCGAGGCCTAACACCGCCGAGGCCAGGGACTGAATTTTCGGCCGTCCACCCAGGAGTCAGGGGGCGGGCATCGGGAGCTGACGCCCCCGGAGGGGGGGGAACGGAACACGAGCCAGGAGCCTGTACCTGGCTGGAAGCAGAGTCTGATCACAGACGCCTGCGAAACTTGCGGTGCTCCGGCCGCTCACCGTTCCATGCGTGCGGCGTTACTCCCGGGACTGTTCCAGTATCTTCTCCAGTTTCAAAAAGGTGAGCCATTCCGCCTGATGCATTTAGAGGGGGGCTTCGTAGTAAAAAAGGTGGGACGGTGCAGGAACCCTAACTCCATCACCCCTACAGGGGATGAGGAGAGGGACCGTCCGCCTCCTTGCAGCACCGCAGTCTAGCATTGGTGGCGCAGTGGGGGCTGCACGGACAAACTCCTGCCTCTGTACAACCTAGGGTTTCAATACCTTAGGGTGGTCAGGGCTAAGTCCGGCATTCGTGTCCCACGTTTCGGGAGAGGATACGTTGGAGGCTTTACTCCACGTGCTCGCCCGTTGATGGTTTGGGGAGATCGGACCCTTTCAATAGGATCCGTCGCCCCTATCTCATCTTCGTGGGAGAAAAAAAAAATAAAAAAATAAAAAAAAAATGGTCTGGAAAAAGAACCAGACGTGTGCCTCCATCAGACACTAAGCAATAACTGGGTTTGCCTGCGGCCAGTGCTGAGGTGTATACGGCGGAGGAGGAGCTAACCTTTTTTATGCTTACTTCGTGTCAGCCTCCTAGCGGCAGAAGCATACACCCACAGTCCTGTGTCTCCCAATGAGACGAAGGAGAAAATACCAACTCTACTGATTGCAAAAACACCTGAGATCCCACGACCTCTACCACCTAAATCAGTTCTCTGGTGTAACAAAACTAAGCCGCAGTCACTGAAAAAACTGGAAAAGGCAAATGAACAAATAACAGTGGCTCCAGAGGAACTGAGAGGAGCCCAAGCCCCCCGGGGGAACCTGGCTAACCTCACAGAAATGCAGAGAAATATGCAAATGGTAAGCACAAAAACAAAAACAGAAAATATCTTATCTGAAAGCAGAAGAAGAGGCAAGACTAAGCAAGCTTCCAAGTGAACCAGGAACCACAGTTGAGACAAGAACAATTGATCACCGGCAACCATGATGTGAGGGAACCTCCCTTATATCAGACCAATCTGTAACTCTTGATTGCCAATCCTCATTGTGAATGGTTCAGTACTGTTTGTAACCACCAGAGGGAACTTCTGCTCAGAATTCATTTCTAAAACATTCACAACACTTCTCCTGTAGTCCTCATCCCCAAAAAGGACTGAACAACCCGGTTCTGTGTGGACTACAGGGGGCTCAACGCTGTGAAGGTCACCGATGCGTTCCCCATACCACTTGTCGTGGTGAGCAATGTGAAAACAGGAGAAAACCTGGTCCCCTGAACTGACCCCTCAGGGGAGCCATGTCTTTCCTTAACTTGGGGGTACACTTGATGGTAGGGAGGCCCAAGTCACTGACCTGTCCCTATCTCCTGTTTAGCCCTGACCTAAACCCCCAACCCAGGGGATGAACAGTAGTGGAAACCATAGGAAAAGAACGACAGGGAATAAAGTAAACTGCACCAAAAAGCAAATTAACAGAATAACACAATGTGTGTGCGGGGAACACAATACCAACAGGGAAATAATAACTTTACTTTCTCTGCTGCACCTCTACTGCACAGAAGAATTAACAACAGCAACAGGACTCCAAACACCAGATGCGGCTGACACCAGAGAGCTGCTCCTGCAAGGCTGGTTTCCAGATAGTACCTGTATCACCAACAGTCAGCTGATGCATCAGGTGACCTTTTAAAGGATGGTGGGAGTGGTCATCACCCGCATCAGCTGACCCAGCAGAAATGCAGTAACACCAGATTGCCAGTGGGGGAAAAACTGATATTAACCACCGATGGTCCAAAAGGAAAAAAGTTTTAATTGAGTGGAACTAGAGCTGCCACAAATCCAAAAATGGATCATGACACCACGCATCGATGACCTGCTTGAGCAGTTAGCCGTGGCTAAGTACCTGACCATCATGGATCTGAGCCGGGGATATTGGCAGATCCCCTGACCTGTGAAGCACGGGAATGCTCTGCCTTTATTACCCCTTTTGGACTATACGAGTCCACTGTGATGCCGCTTGACATGAAGAATGCCCCTGCCACTTTTCAGCATGATGGCCAACACACTAATCAAGGGACTAGAAGGGTACGCGGCCGCATACCTGGATGATATTACCAGGGGAAGAGTCCCGAGGAGAGGATTTGCATATTCCCAGTGCCTTCTGGGATAAGTGAAGAGTCTCTGCGAGCTCAAAGACCACTGGATTTTGGCCATTGCAGCTTTGATATCTCTTGAACAATAAGAACATGGAAAAGGCCAGGAGCCATTTGGTGAGCTGCGTTTCTTGCTACATGTTCACAGACTTACCAGTGGAAAAGCCAAACTTCACATGCCAGAAATGCAAGCTTGTGTCCCTGTTGGAGGAAAAGTTGCAAAATCTAGAAGAGAGGTTATCTACATTGAAAACCATTAAGGAAAGTGAAGAGTTCTTAGACTGAGCAGAATTATCTCTTCATGTTACAGAAAGAGAAGAAATTCGAAGTGCAACTGAAGAAACAGAGGAATGGAAGCATGTGACCCAGAGAAGTAGGAGGATCGGGAGGCAGTCAGCACCCATACTGCTCAGGAACCAGTACCAGTGCTCTTACGCAGGAGAACGATGAAAAAATACATCAGGATGAAACTCTGCCAACAAACAACAACCTTGTACGCCTTCAGAGTCCTCTTGAATGGAGAAAGAAAAAATGTCGTGAAGAAGAAACGGAGAGTTGTGGTCATGGGGGATTCCCTGTTGAGAGGAACAGAGGCTGCTATCTGCAGACCGGATTTAACCTCAAGAGAAATGTGCTGTCTTCCAGGTGCAAAAATTAAAGATGTGTCTGACAGGATATCAGGACTCTTCAGACCTACAGATGACTACCCATTCCTGCTAATTCATGTGGGGACAAATGACACCGCAAGAAACGACCTGGAAACCATCTTAAGTGACTTTGAAAACTTAAGTAAAAAAGTGAAAGAACTGGGAGCGCAGGTGGTCTTCTCTTCCATCCTTCCAGTGGATGCCCATGGAACAAGGAGGTGGAATAAGATTCTGCAGGTGAACAACTGGCTACGTCGATGGTGCCGTCAGCAAGGATTTGGATTTCTGGATCACGGAGTGAATTACCTATACGATGGACTACTTGCTAGAGATGGGGTGCACCTTATGAAGACTGGAAAACATGTGTTTGAAAGTCGCCTTGCTACACTCATCAGGAGAGCTTTAAACTAGAACAATTTGGGAAGGGAAGCAAAACGCCAGAAAAAAAACATACACCTGACAAATACTATTGAGAATTCTGCTATTAGAAGAGAAAGGGAAGAACAAAGACAAAAAAATCTAAATAATAAAAATATTGAAGAAAGAGAAACCAATCACAAACCAAAATGCTTCTATATGAATGCACAAAGCATAGGCAACAAACAAGGAGAATTGGAACTACTAATGCAGGAAAATAAATATGATGTCATTGGAATCACTGAAACTTGGTGGGACGATACACATGATTGGAATACAAGGCTAGAAGGATACAACTTGTTTGCGAGAAACAGACTTGATAAACGAGGAGGAGGTGTCGCATTGTATGTTAGAAAAACGTATATCTGCATAGAGATTGAAGCTTTAGTGACTGGGAGTTCTATGAAAACTGTTTGGGTAAGAATACAAGGACAGAACAATGGAAAGGACACCATTGTAGGCATTTACTACAGGCCGCCTGTGCAAGCTGAAGATATGGATACGATACGATACACTTTATTGATCCCGGGGGGAAATTACAGTATTACAGCAGCAATACAAACAGCAGTACATAAAATATTACATAAAATAGGACACAAAATACATAAAATAGGACACAAATCTTGCACAGGTGTACCAACATTACATAATAAATAAAAGTGTGTAGTTCAGGTATATATAAGATAATGTTAATTGACATTAGTACACCAGCCATCAGTCATTATTTTCTACCACCCTTAGGAAATTATTATACATCCCCATAGCAGTAGGTACAAACGATTTCCTGAATTTCTCCTTCTTGCACCTTAGTAGGATTAGACGGCTGCTGAATGTGCTCTTCTGATTCAAGAACAGCTCGTATAGTGGGTGTGTGTTATTGTTCATTATTGCCCTACACTTCTTCTGAATTCTATCCTCCAATACCTCCTCAAAAGAGTCAAGATGGAGGCCAACAGCTGCGCTTGCCTTCTTGATAAGTTTGTTGAGTTTATTAGCGTCAGCTACTCGCACACTACTGCCCCAGCAAATGATAGCAAAAAAGATGGCGCTTGCTACAACGGACTGGTAGAACATCTCCAGCATTTTACTGCACACATTGAACGACCTGAGCTTCCGCAGAAAGTACAGTCTGCTCATTCCCTTCTTGTAAACCTTTTCTGTATGACACCTCCAATCGAGTTTACTGTCAAGGTGAACCCCCAAATATTTGTAGCTCTCAACAATGTCAACCTCCTGGCCAGCAATGGTGATTGGTATGTAATCTTCCTTTTTCCTTCTATAACTCACCACCATCTCCTTGGTTTTCTTTACATTTAGTTCTAGACAGTTAGTCTGACACCAATCCACAAAGTCAGAAACCACCCTTCTATATTCCTCCTCCCCCCGGCCCCCACAATGCCCCCTACAATCACGGAGTCATCTGAGAATTTTTGGAGGTGACAAAAATCAGATTTATACTGAAAGTCAGCTGTATACAATGAGAAGAGGAAGGGTGACAGCACTGTACCCTGAGGGGCTCCCACACTGCTCCGTACCCTGCCAGATACCACCTCCCCCATCCTTACAAACTGCGGCCTGTCTGTCAGGTAGTCACTTATCCAGTTCACCATCCCCTCATCTACCGCCATAGCAGTCAACTTATTATGTAGTAAGAGCGGCTGTAGGGTATTGAAAGCACTAGAGAAGTCAAAGAACATAGCGCGCACTGCAGTTCCATCATTGTCCAAGAACGAATGCATTGTATGTAGCAGAGACGCTACAGCATCATCCACCCCCAATCTCTGCTGGTACGCAAACTGCAGGGGGTCAGTGTAGGCCCTCACCCTCGGGCACAAGTAGGCGAGTATTATTCTCTCCAAGGACTTCATAGCATGCGATGTTAAGGCCACTGGACGATAGTCTTGTAGGGAAGTTGGAAAAGTAGTCTTAGGAAATGGCACCAGGCAGGTGGTCTTCCACAGTTCTGGTACCCCTGTGATAGAAGGCTCCAGTTAAACAGGTGCTGGAAGACAGTACACAGTTGGTTGGCACATGCTCTGAGGACACGTGGGCTGAGGCCATCAGGCCCAGCTGCTTTGCCAATAACAAGACTGCTGAACTGTCTTCTCACGTCGCTTTGGGAGACAGTTAAGGCAGGCAGCTTATCCCCCAATGTCAATGCTGCAGATCTTTTCCCAGATCCATCCCCCATTTCTGATGACGCTGTGCTTGTGCTGGTGAATCTGTTGAAAAACTCATTCATTTCATTAGCCCAGGGCAGATCCACTTCCCCATGCTCCGACTTTGCCTTAAACCCAGTTAGCTGTTTCATGCCCGACCACACCTCCATGGAATTGTTGTGTGACAGTTTATTTTCTAATTTAATTCGGAACGCCTCACGGGCATTCTTAATTTTCCCCTTTAATTCCCTTTGAATCAATTTCAGTTTCTTAGTATCCTTCATTTTAAATGCCAGTTTTTTCTTGTTTAGTGTTTCAATTCTTTTGTAATCCAAGGCTTGTTATTTGCATAACATCGAATCTTTTTAGCTGGTACAACAGTGTCAGTACAAAAATTTATATAATCCGTTACTCGCCCGACAATATCATTTACATTATCATGCTCTCCCCTGTCGCAAATCACCTCCCAGTCTGTGAGGTCAAAACAGTCTCGTAGAGCCTCTTCTGCCTCTGGATTCCACTTCCTAATTAATTTTATTGTGGCTGGCTGTTTACTGACAACAGTTTGGTATGATGGAGACAATAGTATGAGGTTGTGGTCTGATTTCCCCAGGGGGGGCAGTGCAGATGATGAATAGGCATCTTTAACATTCGCATAGAGGAGATCCAGTATACTGCTGTCTCTTGTGGCACATTTTACATATTGATAGAACTTTGCAAGAGTCTTTGAGATCATGGCTCTGTTAAAGTCCCCAGAGATTACAGTTAACGAGTTTGGGTGCTTTGTCTGAATGCGGTCTAACACCCCTGACAATACTTCCCCAGCCGCCTCTTGATTTGCGGATGGAGGGATATACAGGACTACTGTAATGCAAATGGAAAATTCTCTAGGTAAATAGTAGGGCCTGAGGCCAACTGCTAAGAGTTCAATGTTTTGAGTGCAGTGAATTTCTTTAACAGTAATATGACGCTGATTGCACCATCTGTTATTAATGTATAATATCACTCCACCACCTTTCTTCTTACCAGACTTAGCTTTGTCTCTATCAGCCCGGACCATGTGAAACCCTGGAATCAAAACACTTGAGTCAGGAACATCCCATGTAACCAGGTTTCTGTGAAGCACATGAGACTGCATTCCTTGTACTCCAAGTGGGTTTTACACAGAGCTAGAAGTTCATCCGTCTTATTTCCCAGCGATCGTACATTACCCATGATAATGGATGGGACTGCAGGTTTAAACCTTCTTCTCCTGGACTTCACCTTTTTTCCTGCTCTGCAGCCTCTGAAAGGTCTCCACACTTCACAGGGAATAAGTGGTATGTCCGCAGCTGTAGTAGCCTTCATCCTGCTCAGCTCCAGAAGTCGATCCCTTGAATATACAACATGTTTAGTGACAGACTTAGGGGCAACCAGCACATCAGTGTCCCTGTCCTTTGCTCCAGTCCGCGCCATATCTGACTGTTTCCAGTGATCTCCTCTGTACACGGATGGCTGCATCAGTAACCAACAAGGTTGAAGCTGTGTGTATTGTGGAACTGTAGCTGGTAGTGGTTGCATTAAATTCATGTCCATGGGTGAGTCGCATTACTGGTATCCATTTAGGAGTTGCATGTACCTGTAGGGGAATGTACGTAGTAGTGGCAGATCCAGGTGCTGATCCAGAGCTGCGTGTCCAGAGGCAGTTGGTTGTATGGGTAAATAGTTTCCACCTTCCCACAATGGTCCGTCAAACAGGAACAGTGCGATCCAGAGTATAAACCATCCATCAATCCGCGGTTGCAAATTAGGAGTCCATAAAGGTACCAAAGCCAGTAGAAAGTCCAAAAGAATGTCCAAAAGGACAGACAACATACAGAGACAAAAGAAACAAAAGAGTAGCTGCTGCTGCAATGGGCTGCCAGTAGCACGGCACCTTGTTATATCCTCTGACTTGCAGAGAGCAGACAGACACGTCTGCTCACTTCGAAGTCTAGAGGATGGATTAAAGGGATGAACCCTTTATGCATCAAATGGCCAAGTTCTCCAAAATATATGACAGTGGTCATGGGAGATTTCAACTATCCACATATTTGTTGGGAATCTGTCTCAGGCAAAACTAACAGGTCAAGGAAATTCTTATCCTCTCTTGCTGACAACTATATCTTCCAAAAGGTAGGGGAGAAAACAAGGGGATCTGCTACAATGGATCTAATCCTTATAAACAAGAAGGAAATGGTTGAGGATGTAAAAGTGGCTGGGACCCTAGGAGTTAGCGACCATGCTATTTTAGAATTTTGGATAACTAGAGGAGAAAGACCTGTGAAAATTCAGACGTCAAGGTTAGATTTCCAAAAGGCAGATTTTAAGGGACTCAGAAAGAGAATTGGAGGGATCCAATGGCTGGATATCCTTAAGGACAAAAATGTCCAGGAAGGATGGGAAATCTTGAAAAATGAGATTCTCAAAGCACAATCGTTAACAATTCCAAAATGGGGGAAGAATAGGAAGCATTTAAGGAAACCAGGATGGATGAACACGGAACTTAAACACATTCTAAAAAGGAAGAAAGAAATGTTTATCAAATGGAAAGAGGGAGGCATATCTAAAGAAGAATATAATGCTGTCTGCAGAACATGCAGGGCACAAATCAGATTATCTAAAGCTGACAATGAATTAAGGCTTGCAAGAGACATCAAAAGCAATAAAAAAGGATTTGAGGATATGTCAAAAGTAAAAGTCAAAGATGCTATAGGATTTTTACAGGATGAAAATGATGAAATGGTAAGACAGGATGTTGAAAAGGCCAAACTTTTAAATTCCTATTTTGCATCTGTTTTCTCTCAGAAAGGAAATGTAACATCAACTGATCTTCACTGTCCTATTAAGAGAATAGAAGAATCCAGGATATCTATAAACAGAAAAATAGTGAGAAAACACTTAGCTAAACTAAATGAATTCAAGTCTCCAGGTCCAGATGAATTACACCCCAGAGTACTGAGGGAGATAGCAGAAGAAATTCTTGAACCACTCTCCATAATCTTTGAAAATTCTTGGAGAACAGGAGAAGTCCCAGAAGACTGGAGAAGAGCAAATATTCCTATCTTCAAAAAGGGGAAGAAGGTGGATCCAGGGAACTATAGGCCAGTAAGTCTGACTTCTATACCAGGAAAGATCTTTGAACAAATTATTAAACAACATGTAAGTACCTGGATAAGAATGAAGTGATTAAACAGAGTCAGCATGGGTTTGTAACTAATAAGTCATGTCAGACTAACTTAATTTCCTTCTATGACAGAATCACTGACTGGGTGGATCAGGGAAATGCTGTAGATATAGTATATCTTAACTTCAGCAAAGCATTTGACAAAGTATCTCACACAATCCTTATTGAAAAAATGACTAAGTATGGAATGGACAAGGCAACTGTTAGGTGGATTCATAACTGGCTTAGTGATCGGTCCCAAAGAGTCATCATAAATGGCTGCACATCCAGTTGGAAGAATGTCTCAAGTGGGGTACCACAGGGCTCTGTCCTGGGCCCTGTATTGTTCAACATCTTTATCAATGATTTAGATGAAGGAATTGAGGGTAAGCTGATTAAATTTGCTGAAGACACAAAGCTAAGAGGGATAGCTAATACTGGAGAAGAGAGAGGATTCAAAAAGATATAAATAAACTGGAGCAGTGGGCAGCAACTAACAGAATGGTTTTTAACAGGGAAAAATGCAAAGTACTACATCTGGGCAATAAAAATGAAAAAAGCATATACAAAATGGGAGGAATAGGGTTAAGTAACAGCACATGTGAAAAAGACTTGGGTATACTAATAGATCACAGACTGAACATGAGTCAACAGTGTGATGCAGCAGCAAAAAAGGCAAATACAATTCTAGGATGTATTAACATAAGCATACAGTCTAGATCACGTGAAGTCATTATTGCCCTCTACTCCTCTTTGGTCAGACCTCATCTGGAATACTGTGTCCAGTTTTGGGCACCACATTTTAAAAAAGACATTAACAAACTAGAGCAAGTTCAGAGAAGAGCGACTAGAATGGTGACTGATCTGCAAACCATGTCCTATGAGGAACGGTTGCAGGATTTGGGAATGTTTAGCTTGCAAAAGAGAAGACTGAGAGGAGACTTAATAGCTGTATACAAATATCTCAAGGGCTGTCACATTGTAGAAGGATCATCTTTATTCTCATTTGTACAAGGAAAGACTAGAAGCAATGGGATGAAACTGAATGAGAGGAGACACAGATTAGATATTAGAAAAAACTTTGACAGGGTGATCAGTGAGTGGAACAGGCTGCCACGAGAGGTGGCGAGTTCTCCTTCAATAGAAGTCAACAGAGGCTTGATCGATATCTGTCTGGGATGATTTAGTGAATCTTGCTTTGAGCAGGGGGTTGGACCAGATGGCCCAGGAAGTCCCTTCCAACTCTACCGTTCTATGATTCTATGATCTTCAGTCCCACCTGGGAGGATCACCTAGAGCAGCGGTTCTCAACCTGTGGGTCTCGACCCCGGCGGGGGTCGAACGACCAAAACACAGGGGTCACTTAAAGCCATCGGAAAATACATATTTCCGATGGTTTTAGCCCAGTGGCGTGGCGTAGCGTGGGCGGGCAAGCGAGCGGGGGGCGGTCCGCCCCAGGCGGCACGTGTGTGGGGACAGCGTGGCAGCAGCAATTCCTCCTCGTGCGGAGGCACAGTGCAGCGGCTCGGGACCCTCCGGAGCTGAGCGGCGGGTCGGTGTCCACTGTGCGGGGAGATGGGGGACCCGGCCTGAGCAGGTGGCGCAATACTTACCTCTCCCCGTGCCTCCGCAGCTCCGGGCTCCAGGGGGCGCCTGCAGAGCGCCTGCGCTTCCTGTCACAGCAGCGCCGCTGAATGACATCATCATTCAGCGGCTGGCTGTGGCAGAGAGCGCGAGCACCGGACAGGTGAGATGTGAGGTGTGTCTGTGTGTATCAGTGTGTGTGTGTGTGTCTGCCTGCTTGTGTGTATGTGAGAGAGTGCTGCGGTGCTGTCTGTGTGTGGTGCTGTATATGTGATGGTGGTGGGGGAGGCAGTGATGGTGGTGATGAGGCAACGACGATGATGGGGAGCCAATGATGATGGGGAGGGAATGATGATGGGCAGGCAATGATGATGTTGATGATGGGGAGGCAATGATGATGACAGGCAATGATGATGATGGGGAGCCAATGATGATGGGCAGGCGATGATGATGATGATGGGGAGGCAATGATGATGGACAGGCAATGATGATGATAGGGAGTCAATGATGATGATGGGGAGCCAATGATGATGGGCAGGCGATGATTATGATGATGGGGAGGCAATGATGATGGACAGGCAATGATGATGATGGGGAGCCAATGATGATGGGGAGGCAATGATGATGGGCAGGCAATGATGATGTTGATGATGGGGAGGCAATGATTATGGACAGGCATTGTTGATGATTGGGAGGCAATGATGAGGGGGAGCCAATGATGATGGTCAGGCGATGATGATGGGGAGGCAATGATGATGGAGAGGCAATGATGATGATGATGGGAGGCGATGATGATGGGGAGCCAATGATGATGGACAGGCAATGATGATGATGGGGAGGCAATGATGATGAAGGGGAGCCAATGATGATGGGAAAGCAATGATGATGATGGGGAGCCAATGATGATGGGCAGGCAATGATGATGGGTAGGCAATGATGATGGGGAGGCGATGATGATGGGGAGGCAATGATGATGATAATGGGGAGTCTTTCCACAGTGCCCTTTCCTGAGCCGTAACAGTGCAGAACGCAGCACAGTGCAGAGGAGAGCTCCATATTTTGTATGGAGCATTATTTGGGGTCCAATATTCTTTATGGAGCATTATATTTGGCCCATAATACTGTATGGAGGACTATGTGGTGCCCATAATATTGTATGGAGGACTGTACTTATTTTTTGGTTTGGGGTTCACCGCAACATGAGGAACTGTATTGTGGGGTCACGGCATTAGAAAGGTTGAGAACCACTGACCTAGAGCATCTGGCGCAGGTGCTTGGGCGGATCCAACTTGCAGGCTTGACCATCAAGCCGGAAAAATGCCAGCTGGGCATGAGCGAGGTTTTCTACCTGGGTCACCGGGTTGGCGGAGGGGTTCTGAAGCCAGAGCATGGGAAAGTGGATGACATTGCATCCTAGCCCACCCCCAGGACCAAGATGCAGGTGATGTCCTTCCTGGGAACCTCCGGGTACTATAGGAGATTTGTCCCACACTATAGTGCCCTGGCAAGACCCTGATGGACCTCACCAAGAAGTTGCCAGTCGAAGTTGACTGGACAGTCCCCTGCGAGACAGCTTTCCAGGCGCTCAAGACCGCTCTCTCTAGCTACAAGCTGCTGACTTTGAACGGCCGATTCTAGTAGACCAATGCCAGTGACTTTGGCCTCGGTGCTGTGCTCAGTCAGGTTAACTCGATGGGCCAGGAACATCCTGTCTTGTACCTGAGCAGGAAGCTACTGCCGAGGAAGGTGGCCTATTCCACGATAGAAAAGGAATGCCAGGCAATTGTATCTGCCCTGCAGCATCTGCAGCCCTACTTATACTGGTGCCACTTCACTGTAGAGATGGACCACAACCCCCTCAGTCTTTTATGCAAGACAGTCAACATTAATGGAAGCTCTAGACACTTGGGCACCGACACCTAGAGATGAATTACGAGAGTACCGTGTCCCTCAGGGTTAAGTCCAACATATCTCCAGAACCCTTTGAGCCCTCAACACGCACCCCTGCATCTCATATTTCTCTAGTGGTCCCAGATATCGAGCTATCGAGACTGGCTTTCCAGAACCACCTAGCTGACCCAAGTTTGGACTCTCCATATCGGTCCAGCCCCAGCAAACCCGATGGGACTTATTTCAGCTAGAAGGTAAAGGAAGGAGAATTCAGTCCAAGCCAGAGGAGCGGTGGCAATTATGGGAGGGGTTAGCTAGGGGTTAAAAGCTAGCTACACACCTTTAGCCTTTGTCATTGTTCTGCCATGGAAGCCATGTTGTGTTAAGTCACGCATGGAGACGGACCAGAAACTAAGAAGGTGCCTGCGGATACGAGAGCTTCCCTTTATCCACAAGTTATATGGAACGGTAACGTGACACATACAGCTAACTGCTATCCCCAACCTGTAGCCTACTTTTATCTGTACTTCTGGCTGTAATATCTGTATATTACTCTATATATTTGTAGTGCGTCTTTCGGCAATTAAAATATCAATTCATTTTGGGCTGCTCTTTTATCTCGAAACCCGACTTCCCATGTCCGGCTAGTACTTATACGCTACCTGGGGTTGGGTTCTGACCCGATATAAACTTGTTAACAGACAGGGCTTATATCTAACAAAGAACTGGTGGCAGCATACCGTTCTGGTGTTATTGGGGGTTTCCTGGCAATGACGGACTGGAGATTTATATATATATTCCCGGCCTGGAACTGGTGATATATATACCGCCCTCACTGCAGAGTGCCTCAATAACCAGTGCGTGACAGGGCAGCCTCTCCGGCGACAACTTATCCTAGGTGCAGTTCCCTGACTGACCTGAGGGTAGGGGGGCACCAGAAAGCTGTGACTGTGTAAGCTTCGTCACAGATTGGTGACAACGGGGTGATATCCATATCCCCCGGCTCTCTCTCTTGTGTTTTCCTTACACTTATTTTACCCACTGTACAAATGCTGGTGGTGTGATCAGGCTCCACTTAACAAATTTGAAAGAGATTTGTCCTGGTACATATTTGATACTTTTGGTTCTTTCTAGCTGTTACACTGCCTTTTCAGGACACTCACTTCTAGGATTACAACCTTTGGTTGTTGACTTAGTTTTGATAAAATCACTGTTTTATCAGCAGAATATCAGTAGAAGACAAGTAAACCTGCTAACATGTAATCCTTCATATTAATGGAGACTTCAACATCCCCATTAACAGCCCTACTTCCACATTTGCATCTCAGCTTCTATCACTAACCACTTCCCTAGGCCTCTCACAGCTTTCAACCTCTGAGACACACAAGGATGGTAACACCCTTGACCTGGTCTTTGTCCGCCTCTGTTCAATCTCCCACCTAAATAACTCACCGCTTCCACTCTCTGACCACAACATTCTCTCCTTCACCCTCACAAATCCTCGACCACCCCAGCACACTCCTACCTACCACACATTCAGAAATCTACAAGCCATTAACCCTCAGACACTTTCAGACTCCCAACACTCATCGCTGTCCCCAATCTCCTCTTTTTCTTGTCCTAATCTGGCTGTTCATCACTACAATGACACTCTTAGAAGCACCCTTGACCAAGTAGAACCGCTCACCCTCAGAACTTCCAAACACACAGTAAAACAGCCCTGGCTCACATTGCAAACTCAACTTTTCAGCGATGCTCTAGGAGTGCTGAACGCCTTTGGAGAAAAACCCGCACACCAGAAGACTTCATCCACTTTAAATTCATGTTAAGAACTTATAATGCTGCCCTTCTCCTCACCAAACAGACCTACTTCACCACCCTGATCTCCTCACTAGCCAACAACCCCAAGAAACTTTTTGACACTTTTCACTTCCTCCTCAGGCCAAAAGCACAAGCCCCTATCACAGACATTTGTGCTGACGACCTGGCGTCCCACTTTATAGAAAAAAAAGATACTATCCGTCAGGAAATCTGCTCTTAAACACCAAGTGCTGTGACTCCCATCCCTCCCTGCATTTTCCCTGGCTCAAATTCCACATTTGATCCCATCACAGAAGAAGTCTCCAGACTCCTCTCTTCCGACTACATGCACTACCGACCCCATACCCTCACATCTCCTCCAGTCTCTCTCTCCAGTTGTCACAACTCACCTATCTACAATCTTTAATCTCTCACTCTCCTCTGGCATTTTCCCATCCTCCTTCAAACACTCCATCATTACTCCATTACTAAATGTCATGTGTGCATTGCCACGAAGATCGTCGCGGTTGCACATTTTGACTTCTCACAGCTGAGCTGCTGTTTCTTTGTGTTTGGCAGCTAGGGAGTTAATTCTGTCTGTGCTCGGTGCTGGGACTGGGTGCAGTTTCTCCCGGCTGCAATTGATTATTTGTTGATTGGTTTCCTTTAAATTCCTGGTTGTCTGCTTGGGGAGTTGCCAGTGAAACCTTCATGCAGACCACAGATAGGAATGAATCTGTATAGACTTTAGTTGTGAGCTCCTTAGTTGTTCTAAGCTCAACTTGGTTAGAGTTTATTTCCCAGACCATTTATGTTCCTTTGGTGTTTGAGTGTGTATGCAAGCAAGTGTTATCCTGTCTGTCTTATATGTCTAATCTGTGTATTTAGCGGAGATCAGCCCATATCCCTTTGGTGGTAGTCAGGATCCTTCTTAGGACTGATTACAGGGTTCAGGGTCTGATAGGAGACAGGGTTAGGTTGGAGACTTGGACCTCTGAACCATTATCAGTACCTCCAAGGTGAGGGATTAGTTAGGACCCCAGTTTAGGGTCAGGTTAGATCCCGGTCCACCTCTTTCCTGTTTCAGCTCATCAAGTCCTCAAGATTAACCCTGAGTTCAGCAGATATCGTGTCAGGTAAATCTATTCTATACTTACATGCTGATGTTGCTATACTAGTTGTTGTATAGAGTTTTGTTCCTGTATTAATAGTTTACTGACATTGCATACATATCATTAGACAGCGTGACATTTTCACTGGCCATAAAAATTATCTCCAGTTACCATGGATCCAGTAGCCCAGCTGGCTCTGCAGTTGCAGGGATTATCCATGGAGCTGACGGACATTAAGTCCAAAGTTTTGTCTCCCCTGGAGCAAACCAGAGTTGAACCTAAAGTAGCTCTCCCGGACAGGTTCACTGGTGGGCGAGACAAATTTTTCACCTTCCGGGAGGCATGTAAATTGTATTTTCGGCTTCGGCCTCGATCATCAGGGAGTGAGGAGCAGAGAGTGGGAATTGTTATCTCACTTCTGCAAGGGGACCCTCAATCCTGGGCATTTTCCCTTCCTCCGGGATCCCCGGCTCTACTGTCTGTAGATCAATTTTTTACTGCCCTGGGATTGGTATATGATGACCCAGATCGGGTCTCTCTTGCTGAGACAAAATTACGTAAGATACAGCAGGGAGATCGTCCGGCAGAGGAATTTGCTTCTGAGTTTCGTAGATGGGTCACAGATACTCAGTGGAATGACCCAGCTCTTAGGAGCCAGTTTTGTCATGGGCTTTCTGATAAATTAAAAGACGTTTTGGCTCAGTATGAGTCTCCTCCTTCTCTGGAGGCTGCTATGGCCTTAGCTATCCGTACTGATAGACGGCTTCGGGAGAGGGGTGAGGTAACCCCACTCCCTGTTGTTTCTCCACCTACCACTAAAGTCCCTTATGTTGAGGTTCCCCTTGTCTGTTCGGATGAGCCTATGCAGTTGGGAGGGACATCATTTCGTAGGAGGGGATTGGCGGTACGCCGCAGGACTAGAAGATGTTTTTTCTGCGGGAAAGAGGGACATTTTGTTGGAGAATGTCCATCCAGTGCCTTGTTGAGCCAAAAGTCGCCGGAAAACTGTTAATCCCAGGTTGTGTGGTGGATGACAACCTGGGAGTATGTATTTAATCCGCCAGTTCTTCTCAGTTCCTTGTACCAGTGGAGGTGGTAGTTGGTACGAGAGTGGAGAGATTGTCTGTTCTTCTTGATAGTGGTTCCGGGGCTAATCTGGTTGACGCTCAGTTTGCTCAGGCTCAAGGTATGCATCTGAGTGTATTGGTCAAACCGATCCCTATATTCTCCATTGACGCCAGGCCTCTCGGCCAAGGTAGCTTTGTTCATGAGGTCCATAATATTGACCTTCGGGTAGGGGCAATACATAGGGAACAATTATCTTGTTATGTGTTGGAGGGTCTACCTACTCCCATTGTGTTGGGACTTCCTTGGTTGGTTAAACATAACCCTGTGATTAATTGGCAGTCCAGAGAAATAAGCCAATGGGGTGAGTTTTGCAAAAGCAACTGCATGAACACAGTCATCAGTGCGGTCGTGCCTAGTACATTGCCTCCTTTTTTGGAGGATTTTGGGGATGTTTTCTCTGAGGAGGGGTGTCAGGAGTTGCCTCCTCATCGCGTGTATGACTGCTCTATTAATCTCCTTCCTGATGCTAAGTTGCCTAAAGCTAGGTTGTATAATCTTTCTGGTCCTGAGAGGCAGGCTATGAAAGATTATATTTCTGAAAGTCTGGCCAAAGGGCATATTAGACCTTCATCTTCCCCAGTAGCCGCGGGGTTCTTCTTTGTGAAGAAGAAAGATGGAGGCCTACGCCCTTGCTTGGATTTCCGCGAACTTAATCGGATTACTGTTCGAGATCCGTATCCACTCCCTCTTATTCCTGATCTCTTCAATCAAATTGTTGGCGCCAAATGGTTTTCTAAATTGGATCTCAGGGGGGCGTATAATCTGATTAGGATAAAAGAGGGGGATGAGTGGAAAACGGCGTTTAACACGCCGGAGGGACATTATGAGAACCTAGTCATGCCTTTTGGTCTGACTACTGCACCAGCAGTATTCCAACATTTTGTTAATGACATTTTTCGTCACCTTGTGGGGCTGTTTGTGGTTGTATATTTGGACGACATTTTAATTTACTCGCCAGATCTTGTGTCTCATCAGGAGCATGTGAGACAGGTGTTGCAGATCTTGCGAGACAATAAACTATACGCCAAACTGGAGAAGTGTGTATTTACCGTACAGGAACTTCAGTTTTTGGGTTTTTTTGGTGTCAGCCTCCGGTTTCCGTATGGACCCTGAAAAGGTGAGAGCAGTGCTTGAATGGGATCAGCCAGGGGATCTTAAGGCTCTGCAGCGTTTTTTGGGGTTTGCTAACTACTACCGGAAATTTATTTGTAATTTCTCATCTGTCGTCAAACCTCTCACTGACATGACAAGAAAAGGGACGGATTTTTCTAAATGGTCGGACAAAGCTTGCCAAGCCTTTTCCTCTTTGAAGAAATGTTTTGCTTCGGCACCCGTTCTCATCCAACCAGATGCATCTCAGCCGTTCATTGTGGAGGTGGATGCGTCTGACGTAGGGGTGGGTGCTATATTGTCCCAGGGTTCGTCCCCTGGTAAATGGCATCCGTGCGCTTTCTTTTCTAAGAAATTGTCGTCCGCCGAAAGGAATTATGATATCGGCAATAGGGAACTTTTGGCCATTAAGTTAGCTTTTGAAGAATGGCGTCACTTTTTGGAGGGGGCAGTCCACCCGGTTACCGTTATTACTGATCACAAGAACCTGTTGTATTTGGAATCCGCTAAGCGTCTGAATTCCAGACAAGCTCGATGGTCGTTGTTTTTTACCAGGTTTAATTTTGTCGTCACTTATCGCCCGGGGTCTAAGAATGTAAAGGCTGATGCCTTGTCTCACAGTTTCCCAGGGGCCGGGAAAACGGATGACCCGAGTCCTATCCTTCAGGAGGGGGTGGTAGTGTCGGCTGTATTTTCTGAGCTTGAGGAGGAGGTGTTAGAGGCTCAGGGGGACGCCCCTGCAGGACCTCCAGGGAGACTGTTTGTCCCAAATCTGTTGAGACAAAAGGTTATTGAGGCACATCATAATTCTGCTCTAGCAGGACATCCAGGGAGTAAGGCTACTTTAGATCTCCTTTCTCGCCGGTTTTGGTGGCCTAATGCTAATAAAGATGTTATAACTTTTGTCGCGTCATGTGGGGTGTGTGCTCGCTCTAAAACCCCTCATTCCGTCCGTCTGGGACCCTTTTACCCTTGAAACTTCCGGAGCGTCCATGGACTCATTTATCTATGGACTTCATTACGGACCTTCCTCCGTCGTCAGGGAATACTGTCATACTGGTGGTTGTTGACAGGTTCAGTAAGATGGCACATTTCGTTGCTCTTCCTGCACTCCCTAATGCTAAAACTCTGGCGCAGGTGTTCATTAGGGAGATCGTTAGACTTCATGGGTTGCCTTCTGATGTGGTGTCAGATAGGGGGTCTGTTTGTGTCCAAATTTTGGAGGGCATTTTGTTTACGTCGGGGGATGCAATTGTCATTTTCCTCGGCTTTTCATCCGCAGACCAATGGTCAGACAGAGCGTCTGAATCAGAGCTTAGAGACATATTGTAATGTATGTAGTACAGTTCATATAGCGTCTTGTGCTTGGGTGCGATGAAAACACAGGAGTCACAGGTTTGATATAGAAAAGTCCTGTATTACTTCATACAAGTTGGCAGAAATAGTCACACAGTTTGCAGACACAGAAACAGGAGACACAGCAGGCCAGAGTAATCCAAGCTCAGCAATCACTCTCCAATACAGATTCAGGATCTTCTTCTCTGTTACCGTAAGTCCATGCAAACGTGGGTCTTTCAAAGAGCAGGGTTCAGAGTCCACAAGTGCTTCAGAGTTCCTCAGTAGGAATAGCTGGAGTACAAGGTCCAAGGCTTACAGGAGTCAAGTCACAGGTTCACTGCAGGCTAGATTCTGAAGCACTGATTGCTCAGCTGTGGCTGCTTAAGAAGCAAAGGAGAGAATCAGGGCGGGAACATGCAAGCTGGAAACTCCATTTTGACTGAGGGCAAGATAGCTGCAGCAAGACAGAAAGTAAAATGGCTGACGAACAAACTGAGTTTCAGGAATATATACATAGAACCTTACATTACTCCCCCCTTAAGGACAACCTCCGGATGACCTCAGACCAGGCTTGTGTGGGTACCTCTGATGAAACTGACGGAGCAAGCGAGGAGCATTAACGTTATTGACCGGTTCCCATGAGTTGTCCTCCACTGGGTAGCCCTGCCATTTAATCAGATATTGTAACTGATTTCTATACAACCTGGAATCTAAAATCCTTTCCACCACAAATTCTTCCTGACCATCGACTAGCACTGGGTCAGGGCAAGGAGAGGAACGTCCAGGAAACGTATTGGGTGTCGCAGCCTTTAGTAGGGATACATGAAAGACAGGGTGGATTCTCATAGTTCTGGGCAGTTGAAGACGACAAGCAACGGCACTTATAATTTTACTGATTTTATAGGGTCCAATGTACTTATGTCCCAACTTAGACGATGGAATCCTTAACTTAAGATTTCTGGTTGACAGCCAGACCAAGTCTCCTACCTTGAAAGCTGGTGCAGGTTTACGAAATTTATCTGCTGCTTTCTTGTACCTTTCTTGAGCCGATTCCAGATTTTCCTTTAGAAGATCCATATTCTTCTGTAAAGACGTGATTCTTTCAGCCACTGCTGGTAAAGGCGTTTCTATGGGAAATCGTGGTAGAATGTTAGGATGATAACCTAGATTAGAGTAAAAAGGAGACTGTTTAGTGGAGGCACTCTGAGAGTTGTTATACGAGAACTCAGCTAATGGAAGTAGATCCACCCAATCATCCTGTAGGTGGCAGATAAAGCAGCGGAGATACTGCTCCAGGGTTTGATTGGTTCGTTCGGTCTGTCCATTAGTCTGGGGATGAAAAGCAGAAGAAAGGTTTACTTTAATGTCCAATGCTGCACAGAAATTTTGCCAAAACCTAGAAGTGAATTGCACCCCTCGATCCGAAATAACCTCATCCGGTACTCCATGTAAGCGAAACACATCTTTAATCATCAAATCTGATGTCTGTTTTGCAGTGGGTAAGCCGACACAAGGGATAAAATGAGCTGCCTTTGTTAGACGGTCAACCACCACTAGAATGGTGTTCTTCCCTGAGAGGTTGGTAACTCCACAATGAAGTCCATAGAAATGGATCCCCACGGGCGGGACGGGGTGGGAAGAGGCTGTAACAGACCAGTTGGTGAGGAGCGAGGTGTTTTGCATCTTGCACAGACCTCACATGAAGTGACATAATTCAAAACATC
The DNA here is from genome assembly GCA_033576555.1 of Oophaga sylvatica. Classification (NCBI taxonomy): domain Eukaryota; kingdom Metazoa; phylum Chordata; class Amphibia; order Anura; family Dendrobatidae; genus Oophaga; species Oophaga sylvatica. The sequence continues at coordinate 10,675 of JARQOD010009298.1, read as the reverse complement.
CTTCCTGCAAGTGGGCCACCAAAAGAAACGAGAAAGAAATTCCTGTGTCTTTAGAATTCCTCTATGCCCAGCTATCTTGGAATCGTGAATGAGTTGCAATACTCTTAATCTGACTGTTTCAGGAATATACAGACGTTGTCCCTGAATCCACACACCATTCTTAAAGACAAGACTTACGTCCCTTGGGGGTTGTGCCAAAAAGGAATCCGCATGGTATGCTTCCTTGATGTCCTTAAGTAGGTCTTGATTATGAATTACTCCTAGGAATCTAGAGTCAGGAAGAATAGTCTTAGGAGGAGTAATTGGACGTGTCTCTGCTGAGTAAATCCTAGAGAGTGCATCAGCCTTTCCATTGCGCGATCCTGGTCTATAAGAGATGATAAAATTAAATTGGTTTAAGAAAAGATTCCAGCGAGCCTGGCGAGGAGTCAGGCACTTAGCCGACCTGATAAACTCAAGGTTACGATGGTCTGTCAGGACGACTATTTGCTGTGCAGCTCCCTGAAGAAGGTGTCTCCATTCTTTGAAGGCGGCAATAATGGCCAACAACTCTCTATTGCCCACATCGTAGTTCCTCTCAGCCGAAGACAACTGCTGGGAAAAGAAGGCACAGGGATGCAAGACATTCTTCTCACCTGTTCTCTGAGAGAGTATAGCTCCAACGGCACAGTCTGAAGCATCCACCTCTATTATGAAGGCAAGCTCGGGGTTGGATGTACTAGGATAGGTGCAGTGGTAAATTTATCTTTTAGACGGGAAAATGCTTCCTGGGCTTGGGGAGTCCAGGAAAACCTAGACTCTTTCCGGGTAAGTTGAGTGATAGGTGACACTACCTCAGAGAAATTTCTAATGAAACGTCTATAGAAGTTGGCAAACCCGATGAAGCGCTGTACCTCCTTCACATTTCTAGGACTTGGCCAATCCTTGATGGCTTGGGTTTTGCTTCCATCCATACTAATTCCTTGTGTAGACAGTACATACCCCAGAAATTGAATTTCGGTCCTATGGAATTCACACTTTTCAAGTTTGATGTAAAGATGATTTTGTCTTAGACGTTCCAAGACCATTCTCACATGTCCATGATGTTCCTCTGTGGAGTTAGAAAAAATTAGAATATCATCCAAATAAATTACCACGAATGTATCTAGGAGATCCCTGAAGATGTCATTCACCAAGTGTTGGAAAGTGGCTGGGGCGGTACTCAGACCAAAAGGCATAACTAGATATTCAAAGTGTCCATAGCGTGACCTGAATGCAGTCTTCCATTCATCCCCAGGTCTAATACGGACTAAGTTATAGGCCCCACGAAGATCTAGTTTAGAAAAAATTTTGGCATGTCGCACTCTCTCCAATAACTCAGGGATTAAAGGCAATGGATAACGGTTTCTAATAGTAACCTTATTGAGTTCCCTATAGTCTACGCATGGTCTCAGAGATCCATCTTTCTTCTTTACAAAGAAGATGGGTGCACCTGCAGGAGATGAAGAGGGGCGTATGAAGCCCTTGGCTAGATTTTCATCTATGTAATCCTTTAAAGCCTTTAGCTCGGGCCCCGCCAGGGGGTAGATCTTACCAAAAGGTATCTCTGCTCCAGGCAATAATTCAATTGGACAATCATATGGACGGTGAGGAGGAAGCTGGTCAGCGTTCTTCTTGTCACATAAATCCACATAGTCCTGGTATACAGCTGGTAGTTCAGGGACTGACATGATTCCTTTAGGAACAGAGCAAGCTGAAACTTTTGGACTCATCTGTTTCTCTGGAAAGTGTAATTCCTTGGTCTCCCAGTTAATGGTAGGATTCTGAGCCTGCAGCCATGGTAGCCCTAGAATAATGGGAAAGTGGGGAGAAGAGATAAGCATAAAGGACAGTTTCTCTTGATGATCTTTACCCATAAGAACCCTCAAAGGCTCTGTTTCCTGATCCACTGGTCCAGAGGTCAGCAGGGAGCCATCCACAGTTTCCATCTGTACTGGAGTAGCCTTCTTCACTGAACGTATTCCCTGTTTCAGAGCAAAGGAGACATCCATAAAATTTCCACTTGCCCCTGAGTCGATCATAGCAGAGCTAGACACCCAAGCTGAGTCAACCCAGAGTTTGATGGAAAGAAAGCAATGAGAATTGTTTTTCTTACAACTCAGCTGGGACACCGCTGAGGAAACTTGAAAAATGGCAGCGTTTACACAGTCAACGTCCTCAGAGGTAACGGAGTTTAAGTCCGAGAAATCAAGATCTGTTGCTGCAGATCTCTCTGGAGCCTGAGGCTCGGACCTGACAGATCCCCTCTCGCAACACTCACAATGAATGAGTGCTGCAGTAGTCTTACGAGAACGGCTGGGGCAGTTTATAATGAAGTGCCCTGACTTACCACAATAGAAACATAGATTCTCCTTAAAACGATGTTCCTTGCGTGCATCACTAACCCGTCGTTGTAAAGAGTCTACCTGCATGGGTTCAGGTTCAGGTTCCCGTGTAATCCTACTCAAAGGTTCCTTAGCTGGAGAGGAAGGTAGGAAAAGGTTAGTACGATTGCTTTCGAACCATCTCTCTTGCCTGCGTTCAGTCAGACGAGTATCAATACGGATGCAGTAGTTAATAAAGTCACCTAACGCAGTGGGAGGGTCGGCACGAGCAAGTTCATCCTTAATCAGTGGAGATAACCCCTTTCGAAAAATAGATTTTTTGGCGGAACTGTCCCAGGTGGTATCAAGGGCCCATCTCCTGAAATCCAAGGCATATTCAGCTACCGAGTGCTTACCTTGGCGCAAAGCTAACATGGCTGCTTCAGCTGTTGCACCTCGATTGGGGTCATCAAACACCTGCCCCATGGCTGAAATAAAATCATCAAGGTGATTCAAACAATCATCCTCAGTCTCAATCAGAGGGTTTGCCCACATTAAAGCCTTGTTGGTAAGCAACATAATTATAGTAAGCACCTTAGATCGTTCAGTGGGAAATTGTGAAGCATGTGCAGAAAAAAAAAAGATTGCATTGATTAATAAATCCCCTGAATTTCTCACGTTCACCGCCAAAACGAAAAGGGGGCAACTTGGGAATCCCAGCACTCGGGGCTACGGCAGGAGCCTGGACTCGCCCCTCTAGAACCTCAATCCTGGCTCGCAAATCCTGGGTAGTCTGTCCAACCACTTGCAAATTGTGATTATTGAGGTCCTGTAGATTTGTAAAACGGGTCTTTATATTCTGCAAATCTGCAAGGATATTATCAGTCACTCCGCAAAGTTCCTTTATGCGGGCCTCCATTTTCCAGATCTTTTAAGACAGGATTACTGGAAGAAGAGGAGAGAAAAAAAAAACAATAGTGTTCACCTGTGGCAACACTGCAGAGAGAAAAAAAAATTAAGGGAACTGCTCACCTGGAATGGTTGTGAGAAGTCACAACCACTATCATCACAGAAAGTTTCAACCAGACATCTGATATCCAGAGTTACAGCAGACAAAAAAGAGAAAAGAAAGGAAAAAAAAAAAAACAATAGTGTTTACCTGTGGTAACACTGCAAAAAGAAAAAACTTAAGGGAATTGCTCACCTGGAATGGTTGTGAGAAGTCACAACCACTGTCATCACAGAAAGTACAACCGGACGTCTGATATCCACAGTACAGCAGACACAGCCTTCCAGACCCAGCAGACACTAACGTTTTGGCTTCAGAATCTTGTAATGTATGTAGTACAGTTCATATAGCGTCTTGTGCTTGGGTGCGATGAAAACACAGGAGTCACAGGTTTGATATAGAAAAGTCCTGTATTACTTCATACAAGTTGGCAGAAATAGTCACACAGTTTGCAGACACAGAAACAGGAGACACAGCAGGCCAGAGTAATCCAAGCTCAGCAATCACTCTCCAATACAGATTCAGGATCTTCTTCTCTGTTACCGTAAGTCCATGCAAACGTGGGTCTTTCAAAGAGCAGGGTTCAGAGTCCACAAGTGCTTCAGAGTTCCTCAGTAGGAATAGCTGGAGTACAAGGTCCAAGGCTTACAGGAGTCAAGTCACAGGTTCACTGCAGGCTAGATTCTGAAGCACTGATTGCTCAGCTGTGGCTGCTTAAGAAGCAAAGGAGAGAATCAGGGCGGGAACATGCAAGCTGGAAACTCCATTTTGACTGAGGGCAAGATAGCTGCAGCAAGACAGAAAGTAAAATGGCTGACGAACAAACTGGAGTTTCAGGAATATATACATAGAACCTTCAGCTTAGAGACATATCTCCGGTGTTTTGTCTCAGAGAACCAAGAGGACTGGTCTTCTTTCTTGCCTCTGGCAGAGTTCGCTCTTAACAACAGGCGGAGCGAGTCCACTGGTAAGTCCCCGTTTTTTGGGGCATATGGTTTCCATCCCCAGTTTTGTACTTTCAATGGGGGGGGCCCTTCTGGGGTTCCTGAGGAGGAGCGTTTCTCGTCGTCACTTGCTTCTGTGTGGAGAGGTGTATTGAATAATCTGAGTGCGATGGGGAACCGTTACAAACGTATGGCTGATAGGAGGAGAGTTTCTGGTCCAGATCTGAATGTGAACGATCTGGTATGGTTGTCTACCAGGAATATAAAACTTAAAGTGCCCTCCTGGAAACTGGGTCCCAGATTCATCGGGCCGTACAGGATCAGTTCCATAATTAATCCTGTGGCATTTCGTCTGGACCTCCCTCTACTTTTAAAATTCATAATGTGTTCCACAAGTCATTACTTAAAAGGTATGTGGCACCAGTCATACCGTCACCTCTACCTCCTCCTCCAGTGTTGGTCAATGGTAACTTGGAATTTCAAGTATCAAAAATCATTGACTCTCGCCTGAATCGCCGGTCCCTTCAGTACTTGGTGCATTGGAAGGGGTATGGTCCGGAGGAGAGGACGTGGGTCCCTGCGTCTGATGTTAACGCAGATCGTTTGGTTCGGACCTTCCACAGAACTCACCCGGGGAGGCCTGGCCCTGAGGGTCCGGAGGCCCCTCGTAGAAGGGGGGGTACTGTCATGTGGGCATTGCCACGAAGATCGTCGCGGTTGCACATTTTGACTTCTCACAGCTGAGCTGCTGTTTCTTTGTGTTTGGCAGCTAGGGAGTTAATTCTGTCTGTGCTCGGTGCTGGGACTGGGTGCAGTTTCTCCCGGCTGCAATTGATTATTTGTTGATTGGTTTCCTTTAAATTCCTGGTTGTCTGCTTGGGGAGTTGCCAGTGAAACCTTCATGCAGACCACAGATAGGAATGAATCTGTATAGACTTTAGTTGTGAGCTCCTTAGTTGTTCTAAGCTCAACTTGGTTAGAGTTTATTTCCCAGACCATTTATGTTCCTTTGGTGTTTGAGTGTGTATGCAAGCAAGTGTTATCCTGTCTGTCTTATATGTCTAATCTGTGTATTTAGCTGAGATCAGCCCATATCCCTTTGGTGGTAGTCAGGATCCTTCTTAGGACTGATTACAGGGTTCAGGGTCTGATAGGAGACAGGGTTAGGTTGGAGACTTGGACCTCTGAACCATTATCAGTACCTCCAAGGTGAGGGATTAGTTAGGACCCCAGTTTAGGGTCAGGTTAGATCCCAGTCCACCTCTTTCCTGTTTCAGCTCATCAAGTCCTCAAGATTAACCCTGAGTTCAGCAGATATCGTGTCAGGTAAATCTATTCTATACTTACATGCTGATGTTGCTATACTAGTTGTTGTATAGAGTTTTGTTCCTGTATTAATAGTTTACTGACATTGTATACATATCATTAGACAGCGTGACACTAAAGAAACCCGCTCTCGACCCTTCCTGCACAAACAACTACAGACCGGTCTCCAATCTACCCTTCATCTCTAAACTTTTGGAGCGCCTAGTCTACTCCCGCCTTACCCGTTACCTCTCCACTCACTCCCTCCTAGACCCTTCACAGTCCGGCTTCCGCCCCTACATTTGACTGAAACTGCACTCATCAAAGTGACCAATGACCTTCTGACAGCAAAACGTAACGGTGACCACTCTCTGCTCATTCTTCTCGACCTTTCTGCAGCTTTCGACACAGTTGACCACCGTCTCCTACTGTCTAGGCTCCAGTCACTAGGTATTAAGGACACTGCTCTCTCCTGGTTCTCCTCCTATCTTTCTGACCGCTCCTTCAGTGTTTCGTTCTCTGGCTCCACGTCATCTCCTCTTCCTCTCACTGTCGGTGTACCCCAGGGATCAGTCCTTGGACCCCTTCTCTTCTCTCTCTACACGGCCCCAATTGGACAGACCATCAGCAGATTTGGCTTTCAGTACCATCTTTATGCTGATGACACACAACTATACACGTCATCCCCGAGCTTACCCCCGCTGTACTACAGAACGCCAGTGACTGTCCGCAGTCTCCAACATCATGTTCGCTCTCTATCTGAAACTCAACCTCTCCAAAACTGAACTTCTTCTGCTCCCGCCATATACTAACCTCCCTAAATGTGACATTTCCCTCTCCGTGGGCGGCACCATAATAACACCCCAGCAGTAGGCTCGCTGTCTGGGTGTTATGTTTGACACCAATCTCTCCTTCACCTCCCATATACAATCTCTTGCCCGCTCTTGCCACCTACACCTAAAGAACATCTCTAGAATCCGCCCTTTTCTCACCATGGAAACAACAAAAACCCTCACTGTAGCACTGATCCACTCCCGCCTGGACTACTGCAACGCTCTATTACTTGGCCTCCCCATTACTCGACTATCCCCTCTCCAGTCCTTCCTTAATGCAGCAGCCAGGGTCATCCATCTGGCTAATCGGTACTCGGATGCGTCCGCTCTTCGCCAGTCCTTACACTGGCTGCCCATTCATTATAGGATCCAATTCAAAGTACTTGTTCTCACCCACAAAGCTCTCCACAGTGCAGCACCCTCCTACATCTCCTCCCTCATTTCTATCTATCGGCCTAACCGACTGCTGCGCTCTGCACACGACTTTCGACTAACCTCTGCACTAATCTGTACCTCCCACTCCCGACTCCAAGACTTCTCCCGCGCTGCGCCAATCCTCTGGAATGCTCTATCCCAAGAAATTAGGACTATCCACAATTTGCATGGTTTCAGGCGCTCCCTCAAAACACATTTGTTCAGAGCGGCCTATCACATTCACTAATCAAAGTCATTCTATGTGTAAGTGTGTGTGTAGCCCATTCACTATCTCCATCCATCCCTCACTCCCTCAAGATGGCTGGACCATCATTGTAAATTCACCATTGTATATACCGTACTTTGTATTCCCCCACCTCATTGTAGATTGTAAGCTCTCACGAGCAGGGTCGTCTTATTTTGCTTTAATTATTGTATTGTTAACGTTGTTACTTATGACTTGTGTTTTGAAACTGTTAAACTGTAAAGCGCTGCGGAATATGATGGCGCTATATAAAGATTATTATTAATGAGCGCTGCATAACCATTCCACCAGGGATGTAGAGTCGGAGCCCATTTTGGTGGATTTGGAGTCGGTATAAAATGGACCGACTCCTAAAATATATAACAAATTGGGTACAGTAGTGTGATGGAAATATATATGTATCTTATTTACATCAGGTAGATCTCACTTGCCTGTCACTATACTAACCCAATATATATATCAATATATGTATATTTCAAGTGCTCAATGTATATCCATATGTATTCAGACAGATCTTACTTGCTAAAACCCTGTACCCATAACATATCTGTACAAAGCTGATGCTAGCTATAATCAGTTGCTTAAGACATGACCCCTGGCCTACATATGTCAGACAGCTACAAGGTTCTTTCCCAACCACCAGACGGCCAAAAAAGGAAGTAACAGATGGTCCAAATGATGGCTCCTTTCTGCAGGAAACTAAGACAAGGGTCAAAAATTGGGACATATATTCAAACAGCCAATAGTTTAGCAGCTTCTAATTGTATGTTAATTGACTAACCACCCCCTTTTTGTAAATGTATAAGACTATGTGATGAGAATAAAGTCATCAGTATTGATGGAATGTTATGCAGGCACATTTGAGTGGACAGTGTTCATTTCCAGAAGAGCTCTAAAAATACTCATTTAATTTGGGAACAGCAGAAGCAAACATGGGAATAGATTTATCCTAACACAAATTTCCATAACATTTGGCGCCCAACGTGGGGCAATGGACGAAATGCACGGGGGCCTGCTGACCAGAGACACAGAGGTGTTGGCCACGGCCTTGGCTCACGGGACGGAGACTGAGCAGATCCATAAGTAAGGTAGGGAAATTCTGTCATCTTGCCTGAAAGTCCCTTGTGTCCAGTCCTGGTTTATACCTTTTTGCCTGTCAGGTGTGGTCACCACCGCATCCCCAGGTAGTGTAAAAAGTCCACACCCTTATCCAAAACCCTGGGATATAAGGTGTTTGCTCCTGCTGTGTATGTGTTTCATGTTTTGTGTGAACCGGGAGAAAGTTGGAACGGTGACTGTGTTTGCTTGCTGATTTCTGGGAGCTGTATAGCAGGAAAACCAAATTGCTGGATAAGTTCCCACAGTTTCCTTCACACATCGGAGGGAGACACTCCCAGTATTCCAGGTGTGGATGGTGGGAATTTTGAACAGGCTATTACAGATTCCTGTGGCCAGCGTACAAGGCAGGGCGACCGGTTTTCAGGGTAGTGCAATTGGTAAGTTATCAGTTACCAGAGCAGCTTGTACGTGTCACAGATCATCTAAAAGAGGGCTTCGGATTCTCCCGGGGTGTCTGTCTTTGTTTGTACGTGTTCCTGTCTGTATCAAGTACTGTTGTTTTAAATTTACAGTCAAGAAAGCGTTCTGACACTAACTTCCTCACTGCAGGCAGCGGGCTAAAAGCCCACCCCCTACTAATCATTGTGTTACATCTGTTTTTGCACTGTTTTTCTGGTTTTTGTTTTAATCTGAGTTGGTTTGCTAGTCACAGGTGTAGGGCGGAGGTTTTAAGGAGTTGAAGCTGAACTGTATCCATTTTTTCTACTGTGGGATACTGTCACGCGGTCTTATGATATGTGTACGATGTCAGTAAACTATTCTTAAAAGAACAACACTCTATACAACATATAGATTAGCAACATCAGCATGTAAATATAGAATAGATTTACCTGACACGATATCCGTTGAACTCAGGGTTAATCTTGAGGACTTGATACACTGTCACAGGAAAGAGGAGGACCGGGGGTCTAACCTGACCCTAAACTGGGGTCCTAACTAATCCCTCACCTTGGAGGTACTGATAATGGTTCAGAGGTCCAAGTCTCCAGCCTAACCCTGTCTCCTATCAGTCCCTGAACCCTGTAATCAGTCCTAAGAAGGATTCTGATTACCACCAAAGGGATATGGGCTGATCTCTGCTAAATACACAGATTAGACATATAAGACAGACTGGAGAAAACACAGACTTGCATACACACTCAAACACAGAAGGAACATAAATGATCTGGGATATTAAACTCTAAGCAAGGTGAGCTTAAAACTACTAAGGAGCTCTTTAACTTAAGTCTATACAGATACAATCCTATCTGTGGTCTGCATGAAGAATTTCACTGGCAACTCCCAACACAGACAACCAGAGATTTAAAGGAAACCAATCAACAAATAATTAATTGCAGCCGGGAGAAAACTGCACCCAGTCCCAGAACTGAGCACAGACAGAATTAACTCCCTAACTGCCAAACACAAAGAAACAGCAACTCAGCTGTGAGAAGTCAGAATGTGCAACAGCGACGATCTTCGTGGCGATGCACACATGACAGTACCCCCCTTCTACGAGGGGCCTCCGGACCCTCAGGGCCAGGTTTGCCCGGGTGAGTTCTGTGGAAGGTCCGCACCAAACGATCTGCGTTAATGTCAGACGCAGGAACCCACGTCCTCTCCTCTGGACCATACCCCTTCCAATGCACCAAGTACTGAAGGGACCGGCGATTCAGACGTGAGTCAATGATCTTTGACACTTGAAACTCCAAGTTACCATTGACCACCACTGGAGGAGGAGGTAGAGGTGATGGTATGACTGGTGCCACGTACCTCTTAAGTAATGACTTGTGGAACACATTATGAATTTTAAACGTAGGAGGGAGGTCCAGACGAAATGCCACAGGATTAATTATGGAACTGATCCTGTACCGATGAATCTGGGGCCCAGCTTCCAGGAGGGAACTTTAAGTTTTATATTCCTGGTAGACAACCATACCAGATCGTTCACATTAAGATCTGGACCAGAAACTCTCCTCCTATCAGCCATACGTTTATAACGGTTCCCCATAGCACTCAGATTATTCAATACACCTCTCCACACTGAAGCAAGTGACGACGAGAAACGCTCCTCCTCAGGAACCCCAGAAGGGCCCCCCCCATTGAATGTACAAAACTGGGGATGAAAACCATATGCCCCAAAAAACGGGGACTTACCAGTGGACTCGCTCCGCCTGTTGTTAAGAGCGAACTCTGCCAGAGGCAAGAAAGAAGACCAGTCCTCCTGGTTCTCTGAGACAAAACACCGAAGATAAGTCTCTAGGCTTTGATTCAGACGCTCTGTCTGACCATTGGTCTGCGGATGAAAAGCCGAGGAAAATGACAATTGCATCCCCCGACGTAAACAAAATGCCCTCCAAAACTTGGACACAAACTGAGACCCCCTATCTGACACCACATCAGAAGGCAACCCATGAAGTCTCACAATCTCCCCAATGAACACCTGCGCCAGAGTTTTAGCATTA